>JAODVN010204732.1:0-12241 GCA_025434125.1 Chologaster cornuta
TGGACCCCCTAGACCAGGTTTGCTATATAGGATTGCCCCCCCCCCCCCCCCCACACACACAGGTTTGACGTTTACCAGCCACAAGAAACAAGTTTACGTCAATGTATAGGATATCATTTTTTTTTCATTCATTACCGCAGATATGTCCGTGATGTCAGCCCTCCAGTGATATTTGTCAGGCTTTTCCCAGCGCACAGCAAAAAAAAAAAAAAAAAAAAAAAAATGCCTTGGAAACGCACAGCTGCACACAGACAAACACGTGCAGCGATATACGTCCAGATGGAGGGGAACAAAAAGGAGTTGGTAGACTGTAGCCTGCTGTCAGGCAGAGATAAGCAAGTGGGGGGGGGACACTACCCATGGAAAGATAGGAAAGGACAGAGGGACAGTTGGAAGTGAAAAGCAAAGGGAGAGAAGTGTGGAAAGGAAACAAAATAGGAAACTGATAGGACACCGCTATCAGCTAAGAAAATGCAAGCAAAGCAAAAACAAAAAGTACAAAGGTTAAGCTATTCTACCGAATAGAATGAAGAGATGTCAATGTGAACCTCAGAAGTAACAAAAAGCAGTATTATTGATCTTTCTTTAATACCCTGAATATGGTATGTATGCATGATAAACTACACTGTCTTAGGCCCTTTTTGATAACATGTCATTTCAGTTCTCTCTCTCTCTCACACACACACACAAACACGTCTCAGCTTTTGTGCTCCACTCAGTCGAACACTGTATACTCGATTATGTAAATGACCCTATAAAAATGGAAATTAATATGGTAACCCACCATAGCGACCCTCTAATTCAAATGGCCATAGCTGCCCCACAGGGAGCGATAAATGTAGCGCATGAACACACATTGTGTGTGCATGGGCACAAGCGTGTGCATGTGTGTGTATGTGTAGTGTACTGTATTCCTGCATCCTCTCCTGTTTAATGCTATAATCTGTCAACACTTGTGGTATAGTCAGCTATAGCAAGATCAGCGTAAGCTAATACACTTGGCTGGTTTCACAAACATGGATTAAGGCTAGTCCAAGGCTAAAACTAACATTTTATGAAGATCTCAATTGAAAAAGGATCATGCTCTAGGGCTAGGCTTAATCCATGTCTGTGAAACCGGCCGTTTGTCTAATTCAACAAATGTCTCCTCACGTATTGCTATCTTGCTATTCTGTGAGTGTTAAAAAAATAAAACAAATTTGATTCTACTACAAAGCCCAGGCTCCGTAAATAGGAGCACAAACGAAGTGTCTGCTGCTAGGAGATGCTTGGCCACGTGCCCCGTGTGCGTAAACAAGACCCGGGAACCTTCAGGTGAGAAGCAGCCATCTGGCTAGAGACACTGGTTCTAAGAATGGACGAATCCCCCCCAAATTTTTTTTTTTTCCACCTCAAGAATGGGTTTGAAGCTCAATCTGTGCTGGCTCTGGCTGTCGTAGTACCACGACTCTGCCTGTAACTCCTTGCTATCCATAATAATGGCCTAAATGTGTGCACGCGTATGTACACACACACACACACACACGGCTGTAAACTAGGGCTGGGCGGAAAACCGTTTCATCCCTACGGTACTGTGCATTTTTTCCACATACATCTGAAACAACAGTTTTAATCAATACCGTTCGACGCAAACACTACGAAACGCTGAGTGGACTATCGAGCGGTTACCTTTGTAACAATGAGCTACCCACAACTGCCCTTATTAACACGGCACTCGATGGCACGCGACATTACGCATTGGCAATACCTGTACATAAAACGACACGCTGTAGAAATACAGATGCTCATCGCCCCCTCTGCCCCCACCTACCATGCGGATGCCGTTCTCGAAGGCCTGCCTGGCCAGAGAGGCGGGGCCATCCACGGTCTTGCCGTCGTCGTCGGGCCCCCAGCTGGCGCTGTATATGTCGATGTGCTGTGGCTGGAGGCTCAGGGACTTGGCCTCCACCATGTCTGTCACGTCTCCATCCAGCATGCGCACGCCTGCACGCAGGAGCAATGCTGATTAGTAAGAGGCAGGGAAATAAATAATGAAAAAAATACAAAGTGGTGCAGACCGCACCACATTATCCTAGCCTTGGCTGGGATTTGCAGTTTGGAAGGGCTAAAAGGTGCTTCCTCAGAAGATTCTGATGGAGCACCCTATGGCATTGAAGGGAGAGGTGTATTTTGACCGAGTTCAAATATAAACGCAAGACTTAAAAAATACAAATAAAGAAAAAGGAGTCAAGTAGGTTTATTCTTAACGCTGGTGAAATTCATACTGAACTCAAGGGGTGCTATTCAATGCCATAGGATGCTCCCTCAGAAGCGTCGGCCCACACATTGTAAATGCATTGCGAAGGCTAAGATATTGTTGCGTGTGGTAGGGTTGCACAATAATGACATGTGATCATGAGAACTGAATTAAACATGATTATGTTATGAGAAAATGCATATAAAGACAACATATCATTTTACTACCCATGTTTATTTCCACATATTGGACTGGTACAACAGTAATTCCAAGCTAACAAAGGCATTCTTGTTGGCCTTTAATATTTACCTCTTCGATCTTCACTGCCTTCCTAAGCCACACATCTTACTTTTCTGTCTAAATCAAACAGCCAACAGACGCATCTTTCCACAAAACATATTGCAACATTGTCGATATGATATTGCAATATCAAGTCGCGCAAAAACTATATGGAATCAATATGTTGTGCACCCCTAATGTGCGGTCTGCATCACCGTGTTTTTATTTACAGAGCCACAGCTGTGTAGAAGTGCTGGATTTGTTTTTAAATGCTCAACAGTAAGATAGCAGACTGCAAGGCATTTCGTGTATTACCTTACAATCACTTGCGATACCTTTAAATAGGAAGGAGATAGAAGGAATACCTGAAAGCCCTTAGTAAGCCTGTAGAAATTGGGACGCCACTTAATAGAACAAATTCACTGATTTCATCTTATATTCTCAGGCTGGGAAATAAGTCACAATGCTGTCATGTGAAGTACCACAGCTTCATAAGAGATGGGACACTCACCGCCATTAATCTCATAATAAAGCTGAAATAAATAGGTGATAAACCCTTTTCACAGCAATGTCTTAGCAGTATAAGCGCTGCAGCTAATACACTAAATAATGGGTGCATTTGATTTAGGTGTGCTTCTTACCAAGCAATGTTATTTATTAATTGTCATTGGAACGCCTTAAACGTGATCTGCACAAAGTTCAAAATCAGCTAGACTGAAATGGAATTGTGTGGCAAGTATGTACAGTACTAGGCAAGACAACACTCACTTTCCCTACAGTACATGACCAATTATTAATTTGCTACAGTTTATTCTTGAAACCCGAAACCATTGTTAGAAGTTACTGTTAAGGCCGCTGCCGTCAAGGAATGCAACGTTCGAAAGGTAGACTCAAATTGACGGAGGAGCTCAGAGACCGGCAGATATTAATTGCGTGTTTACGGCTTGACGCCCAAGAAATAGAACCACATTCTAAACTTTGGTGTCAACGCACGTCAGACTCCTCCAGTGGGCGTTTCCCTGTTAAAATTAACTAGTTCTCAAATCCTGGAGCCATAGCAGACCCTTAGAAGCAACTGTCGGGGCTGTTTCACAGTAAAGCTACACGGACCCGTCCAGCTACGCAAGGAGGGTTGACTGACGTAGATGATGCTAATACAGAACATGCAAAAAAAAATTCCAGACAAGGTTTTAATTTTTATGCCACGCGAGCGTAATTTTCTTTCTTTCTCATTAATTTAAAAGGCTTGTGCGGGGTTAGAGGAGCTTTACAGCTATTAAACATTGACTAAGCTTAAACAGACCTCAGAACTGACGTGTATGATGAGGATGCAGTCGATGTGCCGCGATAACGCATAGTAGCACTGTGTATTGGCAAGAAACTGCCTGTACGATACGTTTCACTATACAGTGGCCACGGTTCGATGTTTTGCAATGATACAAGCAAGGCGACATATTCCATCATGTGTGGCGCCAATGCAAAAAATTAAAACTTGCTCAGGGACTGCAGATGGAAATTAGCTTTAAACCATTTGGTAACAAGCATATTTAATCTCCTTTGAAGTTAGTGTATTATGTACATTACAAATAAATTGATATAAATTATAATAAATTGAGTTTTTTTTTTAAGTCTCGTTTTTTGTTTTAAGGCGATGCCGTGATTTAGAGAACCAAAGTATCGCAAACCGCGATACTCAGGTGTATCGATATTTTCTTACATCCTTAATACATAGTGACTATGTGCCATGTATTCACTAATACATTCTCCATAACTTTGCCCAACCCAGGCCAATGAATCACCTTCTTTGATCTTCCATAACAACGTCCCATTAAGACGGACGTGTTTCATCCTATTGGACACAGCTGCGCAACTAATGCCTTTTTAAACACGGACGACCATCATGATCAACAAATAACTCTGTCCATCAGAATGTAGGCACCCCAACAAGTAACTGCGTTTCTTCATTATCATACATAAAAAATGAGGACAAATCATTTACCTCCTATTCTTGCATTGTAGGCAATTCCCACAATGCAATACGTGTTGTTAGCTGCAGCAGCAACCTCCCCTGCACACCGCGTCCCATGCCTGAAGAAAGAACAGAAATGAACATTACGCGCGCACACACACCAAGGTGAAGGGTTGATGAGGAACTTAATGCATGCAAGTATATACACATAAGATTGCAAACAATCTCAAGGTAAATGTTATCAGAAATCAAGGACACTGGTGGTTACCAGTAAACGCAGATTAACACAAAATGTATACATTCCTATGAAGGACTTTGTGTGTGTGTGTGTTGTAATAAACCATTTAAACTAAAAGTGACTTCTTCATAAGACCTTACTTAAAACAACACATTTCCAGAAACTGTGCCAAAGTTCACATTGATCCCTGACAAAACATTATACTGTAGAGACAATATACAACAAAGAACAACAACACACACATAAGAACAACAACAATGTACTGTAAAGCATCCACAGAGTTCATGTTACACAACACAATGGCCAATCATTCAAGTCAATCAACTTATTACACAATGCCCATGTCACCCAAAAAAAACCCATCCAGAGAAACAAGAAGGCAAGCGTGTGCACGCACACACACACACACACCAGGGTAACATTCCACCAGTAACTGCAGCAGTGACAATTGGCCTTGGTCAACAACCAGCGTAAACAAACAAGAATGATTGTGTCCGTCCACCATCATCTATTCTTAAACACCACTCCCGGCTCAACCGCGCATGCACACACCCTGCAGAGAACATCTGTATCGCAACACCCCCCGGAAACGGCTCTGACCGTTGCTATGGAAACACAGCATCTAGCCATGGCCATTCCCAGGGAGGAACAGGAGGTCAATGATGCACGTACAACCACAAGAGTTGCAACTTGTTTGTATAATCAGTTTGTATAATCAGTATAGGATTATTGGTCAAACTGGATCAGAATGGAGAAATGACAACCACATTGTGGGACTACGTTTATGTTTATCTACTATCAGATACTGTATGTGTCATTGCAAAACACATTCTCTGCTATCATTGTAGTTTTTACAGTCTATGACAGTAGAGAGCAAAGATCTTAACTGACTTGATAACATTGTTATAGTTGGGAAAGATGGAAAACGTATTGCATGTCTTGTCCAGGTGGAAAGTCATACTTCTAGTAGGAACAACAAAGCTGTAAAGCTGTAAGCATGCAACAAAAATAGTCTGTTTAGTATAAAGTACAGCTGTCTTACTGCTGATATTTTTAAAAAGTTACAGCATAATTACACGTATGATTTTTTTTATCATCGACCCAACAGCCTTAGTAGAAAGTATTCCTTTAGCATTTCGCTAGGCTGCAATACATGGTGCTGAAGGCAAGCGTGGAACCCAGTCTGGACACAAGAATAGTATAGTACGCTATTTATATAGGTTATCTTGGACCAATGGAGCGCATTACCCCACTGGCTTCCTATCAGTTTTAGAGTCAACTCATTGGTCATTACCTTTTGAGCCTCGGCCCTTCCAAAAAATGACCTGTGTAGCCACTAGCCAGCTCATTTTAGAATCGATTCCTCCATTAGAAAAAGAATGAACCTTTGGAGTCAATCAGCCAAAGTGAAAACATTGCAGCTTCTTAAACCAGATGATTGGACAGGTTGGTTCAATTAGCCTAGCCTAAGTTTGCTAGGACCATAAACCTCATTGTAACACAGTAATGAATCATTACTTGGATTAATATTTGTAACAGTGAGGTTTTGGGAAAATGTACAATATTACAAGTAACTAGAAGTTACTACCCAACACTGCCGGTATGAAGAAATGGAATGCAAATAGAACGTAGAGTTCAGCCACAAGCATGCTCTTATGTGGTGTGTGGGGCGTGTACCTTTAATTAACTCCAACACCACAGCAGGACTCATCTGAACTAAAGTATAAACCCACAGAGTGCTGCTGGGCCACCCTGGCTCCCTCTCAGGCCACTGTTAATGGTCTCCCAAGTCAGCTTCACTATTCAAGCTGTTCCAAAAAAGGAATCTGTCCAGCCATCTGCGCTGGTTCTCGTCTTTCTTTGTGTCTGTATTTCTCCCAGTCATTGCACAACTCCGTGTCCGACCACAGACACCGAGGGGTTTCCTCTGTCCCAACAAGAGCTGTACTACATCTGCGGAATGGATAATACGGAGTAGAGAAAACACTGCGTACGCAAAGACACGCACAGAGCTGGTGGCTCTTCATTTTAGATGTGTTTTGATCATTAAAACTAAGCATTATTTGTACGTATAATTATTAATAAATTACAATACAAAATGATGCTCACTTTTCAGTATCAAGATAGTAAATTTCACTTACACTACTATAAAAAGACAAATCTGTATGGAATTTGTTTTGGTGAGGTTGTCTTTACATGACACAGCGACCCATTCATTCTACCTTGAAAAACACATAAGAGACCGCCTTCTCTCACAAATGAAGCGACCGATTACATTTTGTTCAAAGACGATTGCTGTGGTTGGCAAATCTGTTAAACACCTCTCATCTCCCGGTGTATTTCAGCCAGTTTGTTCACACAAATCTGCAGAATCTGACTAAACCTGAGGATTTGTGTTGTAGACACCAACATTGTAATCTACACCAACACTGTAATGCATCTTGTTCCGTCTGTAGTCAGCTAAAAAGGCTTAAAAATCTGTCTCGTAGCTGTTGTACTGTCTCTTTAAGGCAATTCACTACCAGCGGGGACACAACCGCAGCCAAGGCATTTGGGCTGCAGCAGCCAAACACAGAAACCCAAAACTACTCACTACGCCAACCTGGCACGAGATAATAGTCCCGGGACAGGGAAGAGGTTCCTTCACGCCTGCACACACACACGTGCGTACGCATGCGCACACACACACACACACACACACACACACACACACACAGAGTAATACACAAACCCACACTAATGCTATTTATTATACCCACAACAAAACCAGAGGTAACCAAACGCACTGAAGGCTCAAGAGCATGTCATTGAACTGACAAAACACACACAACACAGCAATATGGTGGCGGTATCTTACTTGTTTTCATTACTTGCATCATAGCGGGGCATTGGGTCCATATCATTGCCGTTGACGTCAAAGCTGGCTTGAGGGTCCTGTTAGACATGCAAAACCATTGTTCACAATTATACATGTATTACTTTTGGCAATGCAAAAACCTTAACGACTCATAATTCAACGCAGAGCTGGACAACTGACCGCTGTGCACTTTAAAGCAACAGACACCGGTGCTTCTAATCGAGAGGCCTGAAAATGTTGGAAACACCAGAGACAAACCCGGTGAGCAGCTCAAACAAATACCAGAGAGAAGTACGTCAAACAGGCGGCCATTGCATCTCCGCGTTTGATTGATGGGTTAGCTCATGCCGCAAGCATGGAGAACACTACAGTGCATATTGTCGTTACAGATCTTCATTCTCACACACTGTAATGCTTGCGTGCGGGCAACACATTAACATTAGACATTATATTCACCACTTTCATTGTGTGTCTCTACCTACTTACCTGGAAACACAAAACGCATTCCTACCCATGTACGAGTCATATGCCTTCTCCTGAACGAACACACACACACACACACACACACACTCACGTAGTTCTGGATGAGGTCCGGGTGATTCCTCTCGATGCCGTCGTCCAGGATTGTCACCACGACGTCTTTGCCGGTGTAGCCCCGTTTCCACGCCCCCATAATATTCATGTCCGACTGGCAGTTGTTGGCGTCGTCGCTGCAGTGCTGGGAACGGCAGCAGAGGCCCAGAGAGCGGTTTAAGTGACCAGCCGGCGGCCGAGTGGTACAGTACATTGTGGGTAGAATTCACGTTAAAATGTTGCGTACCGCCAACAAAAAGTGCGCGCGCGCAAAATTCTTCGGATTTTGGAAACAGTGCGCACGCACATCCAATGCAAGATTTGAATTGACTTCGTTTTGAGCTCGAAGTTTGCAAGAATGACTGACCCTGCCTTATAATCTCTCTGGAGCGCGTGTTCATTAAAGTAAGGTTTTAGTGAAGCGGTTCCGCTGACACTGGCTTTCATACTGCAGAGAGCAAATTGCAATAATGTGTAATGTTAATGATGGGAGAGGAGAGAAAAAGAAACAGCAATAACATGTCATTCTAACTGGCAGTGTGAGTCTCTCACACACAAATGTATGCATCATTCTCCAAACATGCGCTTACAAAACATCCAGGAGTTCTGACCAAAAGTTCATGGACCAGGTCAGAGTATTAGATGTTATCTGCGTGTTCAGTTAAATATTGATAGAGCAGGGGAGGACACACAAATACATAGCTCAAGGAGCAATGAGCTTTAGGCGATAAGACACGATAAGCCAGTAAATATATTCAGCGTTTATTTGAAAAAGGCTGAATCTTGTGCCTGCATTTGCGTAGGAGCAACAACCGCAGAGAAATGGCTGACGGGCACCAAACTACATCCTCCCTTGTGCCATTTCCAGATAAACTATATCACTGACCTCTTGTAACTAACCACCTTTTGATACACTCTGATAAATGGATTATTCTGTGAACCATTGGCGTCTTCTTCACAACACACAGTACAGACTACAACAGCATAATGGCTGGTGGTATTTAGCACAAAGTACATAACGTAGAACTTCAGCTCTATATTGTGTACCTTTTGCAACAGCTACAGGAATAATATGCTGCATCATGCAGAGGTTAGTACGTTTAGGGCCTGTTGAGTCACTACCCTCCAAAAACAACAGATTAACACGTATGCACAAAAGATCAAGATATATAAACCAATTTCCCTTTTTACAACATAACAAACTTTAAAAATGTTTAGTGATAAATGCTTAGCACACAAGGAGGCAGTTGAGATCATTAATGCCCATTTGTTGGTGGGATAAAGACAAATACAAACACTCACAATGTACCACATACTGCTCCATTTGGCATCATTAAAGAAGATGTTGCTTTGGGCTAGGCTGCTGTAGGCGGAGCTTGTCAGGGAAAGAGGCGGGGCTGGTTTGAAATCTCTCTTGATCCTCCTCTTTACAATCTGTTGCTCTATCCACTCCACCTGCAACACAGTGGGCACACAAATAGCCAGGCTGAAATTGCACAGTGTGTATTGGGTCATTTTGAAGATGGTCGATAGGAAAACCTGCAAACCTTCATTTAAATAAAAACATTCAAGTAAACATTCCCTGTATATCTTTCCTAATATACAGTGAATAATACTAAACACCTCTCCAGGCTGGAGAGCAACTTGTGGTATTCAAAAGAATATTTTTCATGCTCTGTAATGAACGCAGCAACAGCGACATAGGCATTCCTGTAAAAAATATACATACATAAATACAGTTGCATGACATTTTTCTCTCTTCCAAATGCCAACTCGTCTCACACACACACACCTCGGGAAACATAAATCCCTCAACTGTAACGGGCTTGCTTCAAGGCACACTGAATTCCTTTCCGGGAATCTCATTCGACAGCTCCCCACTTTCCAACGAACACCCCGCCCCCTCCCAAAGATTTCAAAACGGTCACAGCTGGATCAGAACACAACAGCTGGACGCAGCTTATTGAAAACGATGAAGTCATGTGTTTAGTCTGATCACATTCCTCCACTGTTTCTGGTGTCACACACACACACACACACACACACCAGGGTGTGATTTAAGGCCGTCTCAAGATGGAGGGATGCATGTTATTAAAAAGGGACACCCCTCCCTGTGTGTTTTAGCGTGGCTGTTGAGCCTAGCATTTGCAGAGCTTTTATATAAACTGTAAAGGCGTAAAGCAGACGTCTTTGCAAGTTTCAGGTGCAACATGCTTGACACTAAGGCTGCTCGATTATTTAAAGATATAAGCTTGATTATTTTAGGTTAATGCTGAAATCACAATTATTTTAATACTTTTTTTTTAAAGCAGTGACACAAATCAGTGAAAACACCATCAATGTGACGAAATGTTCAAAATAAGTGTTTCTTGGTTGCATTGTTGCTGTGATCGTTAGGAGGAAAATTCAAATTTTAATTCAAATGTGATTAATAGCACATCCTTACTTGACACAAACACAAAGGGCCCTATACGAGTGCATGCCCCTCACATAGTGTTGAAAGGCACCAATTAAACTTTTATTGGGAACGATATAACTTTTTTTTTTTAAATCACATTTATTTTTTATTTTTTCAATTTGTGTTTTATGTGAGGGAACAGCAGACTACCAAGAGGAGCCTTAGCGCCACATCAATACAGACATTTGCTGGCATCACTGCAGAGTGACTATCAGCCTCTCCTTAGAGCTGGGTGTGACGGACGCAGAGCAGATAAGATGGAGATAGGACAGGCGACAGTGATGGCAAGAGAAGGAGTCCCAGGAGTCGATAACGGAATAAATAAAAATAGGGATCAAAGAAAGACTGCTCTTGAAAATTACATTTACCCAAGCATGCTCACATAGAGGGAGATGATAAGCAGAGGAAAACCCAGATTCTATAGATGACACCAATTCAATGCCCTTAAGTGTGCCTTCAAAGAATAAGGTGGGAGCGGGACAAGAGATCGGGGAAGAAAGAGAAAAGATAACGTCAAGCGGCAATGAGGGGTTAGGGAACGAAACAGAGCTTTGGATTCATTCTAATGCTTGAGTGTCTGAGGTCTCAGCTCATTTCACTCCAAGTTCAGCCAGAGCCATTAAGCGTCAGTGTTTACATGTGCCATTAGCTTCAAAACACTGTTATCAGGACACAAAGGTACCGTTAGAATCTGCATTCATTAGCGTGGTGGCCAATGCAACTGAATCCAAAAACTGACATTTGTTTATAATGTTGCGACTAAACAAGACAAAAAAAAGTGTCATTACCACCTGTAAAACTCCAACAATGCTATGGTTTTACTTGTATGAATGTAGTAGTGTTCATTCCCAATTTGGTGTTTACAGTTTCTTTTCCAAATTATAGATGTAAACCTAGTATTGCAAAAGAACATTGTTTCTGAAATCTGTTAGTTTGTGATTTATTAATAATTCAAAAGAAAGAATGTGCCCCAAACTATCAAATGTACTGTGGGTTTCATTTAACACCATTAAATGTGAAGGAGCTTCAACTCTTCCAGCAGAGAGACTATTCCCCAAATAGGCTTCCCACTGATAGCTGACGTTAAGCATTAATCATTTCTTAAGGCGTCATCACGACTTCAAAATAATGATTTGAAAAATCAAACCGGCCCCAGTTACAAGGTGTACCCCTCCCAAATAATGTGAGAATGGACAGATAAATTAATGGCTTCCTTCTTCCATCTACAGCCTTGCAGATGCCATGCGTTCAGTTTCAATAGCAATCTTGCGCTCTACAATGACAATTGGAGCTGCATCATTCGTTTAACTCCAGATGGGATAATGTGAGCCACCAGTCGTCCTTCCCCTCTCATATTGGCACACAGGCTTGTTCTGTCCCTCCCACTATGGTATGGAGCAGGCAGTAGACAGTCTCCCTCCCCCTTCCTGCCCAGTCTGTGTCCCAGTAAAGGGTCTTGCAGGTGGCCCAAGCTGGCTGGGTGAGTAACCAGAGGAAACTGGGGGAGAGTTCACTTCAATAGAACAAATTGATCCACTTTCGTTGCAGTTCATGTGACTTCGCTCTGAGTGCAGTGATGGTAAATGGGCTCATTTATATAGCGCTTTTATCCAAAGCGCTTTACAGTATTT
>JAODVN010204944.1:7824-17966 GCA_025434125.1 Chologaster cornuta
GCTAGCTAGCGCTGCTCCTGTAGTCATAGAGCGATACCACTGGTAGCTAGCTAGCCAGCCTCAGGGAAATGTCAAGACAGTCTCTCTCCATCATTTACTCCTTCTTTGCGTCCCAAGGCCTGCATCCATCAGAACTCACCACTGATTATCTAACGTGTGTTTAGTTTTCAGGAAAGAGAATTCTCGGCTCCCCCTTAAAGGAACTGGTGAATGGGGGGGGGGGAGGGGTGCTAGTGAAGAAAGTCTTGAGAGAAAAGGTTTCCTTGTGGGGAAAACCCCTTTGTGCTGTTTGTTCCTTAGCAGATGGCTCCCGAGAGAGGAATGAGTTGAGCTGCTGGTCTGTTGGCTTGGCTCTCCTCATCTTGTAGCTCCTTATGAGGGCAGGACACATTACAGGCGGAGCTACGTGGTTGGTCCTGGCAGCATGGGGCTGTGTTTAAGCCATGCTAACGCTGTCTGTCTGTCTGTCTGCAGTGCTGGAGAGCATCGAGGCACCACACACACACGTGCACACACTGATCTGCGCGTCCTCAGCGATGCCAAGCGTGCAGCCTGCAGCCTGCTCTGCCATCCCCTGACCTCTGACCCCAGAGGCTCCGTCCTGTGAGCTGTGACTGCGTGAACTGCTCCAAGACACACCCCCAAAGCCCCCAGAAGCAGAGTCCCAGAGCCATTGAGGGGCACCGGAGCTTCACCTGCACAGGTAAACCACTAGTTGGTGTGTTGATCCTTTATTTAAGCAGACTAGTATCACTGAGATGTGGTGAGATCTGGCCAGGCTACGCCCACATTCACACAAACCTTTGCTCGACACACCCCCTCCTTTCTGATTGGTTAGAAAGAGCCTTCTCTAGAAATCAGTTGGAATGTGTCTGCTGGCTCAGTCGCCGATGAGTCAGAGGGAATCTGTATGGTCTTGAGTAGTGTAGCTTTAGGAAACGAGGAAAGTATAGGAACTAGGGTTCACAAACATATTTAGTCATATACACATTTCAGTGGACATCTCCCCTTTATATATTATTATTGTTACTTTGATCTGTGACTCACTGTAATGGGACCCTGCCTGCCTGAAGGCTCACCCCCACAGTATACATGTTGGTGATGTGGTTCACTTGCATGTGAAGCACTAATATGAAACGTATGCAGCTGTGATTTATGATTTGTTCTCTTCACGTCTGCACGACTTCTACTGTCTCTAACATGCCCACCCTCTGCTCACCAGGGTTGATTAATCAGCCTGCTCTCTCTCTCTCTCTCTCTCTCTCTCTCTCTGTCTCTCTGTCTGTCCTGTGTTTCCAGGTATGGCCCCCATTCGGGACTCGGTCAGTCACTCCCCTAACCAAACAGGTGATTACACTCTCTCTCTCTCTCTCTCTCTCTCTCTCCTTGCCTGCCTGCCTCATTAACACACTGGTTCAAACTGGTGGTCCTGTTTGAGCTTGCGTTGTTTTCTCCAGGCACAACTTAGCCTAATCTTGTTTAAAAGGTGAATGCATATTCGAAAGCAGCTCATTGTTTACACTAAAAGTGATCTTCCCTCCTCTCTGACAAACTGAAGGAGGAGTGCTGATGGAGATGCAGGCTCACGCACGCGCACACACACACATACAGCAAACTACACACAATGATAAACCATATGTAGTGTAAACAATGAGCTGTGTGTTTATCATTGTGTGCTGTGTCTCTAAACGATATTGTCTGATTTTACATCTCCTTTGAAAATATACCGATATAAATTAGATGTTGATGTATCGCCCAGCCCTATGCTGTAAGATGTTTTGCTTTTGCGTGTCCGTCCAGGAAACCGCCAGTTTGCTGCTCCCAAGTTCAACAGAGACTTGTTGAGCATTAGGGCTGGGTATTGTTTGGTTTTTTTGGAAGTCGATACTTTTAAAACGATTCTGGTTAATAAACGGTGCCTGAACCGCTTCTTAGTCGTTTGTTCATTTCTGTACAATATTATTAAAATCTAATTCACAGTAGTTTGTTGACGGACCCTTAGACGCCAACGCTGGCATTCGTCAGATATTGACGCTTGATGTATAAATGTCAAGTACCTCTTCCTCTGACACTTAATACAATGGACAACCCTGCACGTGCGTCATCTGTAGGTAGTTCACCGTGACAGTTTATACAGTAGATACAGTCTGTGGGTTAAAATAATAAAGGTACGAGTGAATGTCTTTTGCGGTGCAAACATGCTGGCACACCAGCATACATTACAAGTAAACATACAGGCACACGATCTGTAACACCGCTATAATTACAAAGACAGAACGGCTGATCGGGTTGAACATTTTGCTGTGTGTGATCCGGTCTTATTTTTCACTATTCTATTCCTCCTTAGTATTAAATGTTCTGACAAAATTCTTTCTGCACGTGCATGCCCAGTTTACCTCTAGGCTACGTGATGATAATCAGATAATTATATGGCTCTAAAACACTCATTTTAGTTTGTAACCCCCGATTTAAAACTAAAACACATAATGTAGATTTAGTCCAAGTGGCACTGAAATTAGCGTTTTAATTCGGTCTGAGCATGTTCACTCTGTGCACATGAACCTGTGAAGGGGATTTCCAGTACGCTCCCGTGCTGACCTCTCTACAAGCTCCACTTTAGTCTGGAAGCCTTCAATTCAGAAGCGTTTGTAAGAAAACAGTTGCTAAACATTACATATGATTGGACTATCTACCTTTATCTCACAATCAGAATGCAGCAAAAGCGTCGTTGGAAACCCAAACGTACCACCTATTCCTGAAAATGTAGTTAGCGGCTCACGAGGCCCTGCCGGTACTGCAGAGGAACAACGGCGGTCTACGTCATGTGACCCCCGTAACGCCCACTGTGACTAACCGCCTTCCTTCTCCTCCCCAGGCATCGAGCACCCGGTCCTGGACTCGCAGTATGAGCCCTCCCCCTGGTCCTCCAGCGCCCCCTGCAGCGTGGGAGGAGACGGCAGCGGAGGCTGGGCCAAGGTGCTAGTGGACGGCACCGCCGGCAAGCCCCCCCCCTCCTCCTGCTCCTCTGGCCCCACCCCTCCCCCGCCCCTGTCGTCCGTCTGGCCCCCTCCCTCCTCCTCCTCCTCCTCCTCCTCCTGCTCCTCCTCCTCGGGCTGCGGCACTGGCTCCGACCCCGAGCTGGCGTCAGAATGCGCCGACGCTGACCCGAGCGCCGACGGCCACCTGGCCGCCGTTGCCGCGACGACTACGACCGCGGCGGCGATGATGATGATGGCGCCAACGAGCTCCTCCGTGGCACCCGCTAACTCTTCTTCTGCGCCTCCCGCTGCGCCCTGCGGCGGCGGCATGGCCAACGGTATCGGCAGCAATAATAGCAGCACCCTCATGGGTGTCCATGGCAACAGGGGGCACCCCAGCGCGGGTGCCTGGCCCCCGGGCCCCGCCCCCCAGCCACAGGGCCCCCTGCTGGGTCCGACCTCTGACCCCAGCGGACCAAGCAACACTATGGCGACGATGAAGAATACTACTACTACTACTACTACTGACCCCACCGTGACCTCTAGTCGCCCCAACGCTACCGGGCCCGGCACGCCTTGGGTCGCCGCTCACTACCCCCCCGGGGACAAGGGCCCGCCCGCCGTGGACACTGTGAACCCCCCGCGCTGGGACCACCAGTCGCTAGGCAACGGCAGCGTCCCCCGGCCCTGGGGGGGCAGCAACGCCTCCTCCTCTTCCTCCTCTTCTTCCTCGACCTCCTCCGCCGCCCCTGCTAAGGGCGTTTCCCCCGGCAACGGCTGGAGGAGCCTGGAGGACGACGCCCTGGGGGGCCCGGCCTGGGGCCGCCCCGCCGGCAGCGAGGGCAGCGGGGAGGGCCCGCCCAGGGGCCCCGGGGGGGGGCGCAGGAGGGGCAACCCCCCTCCCGCCCCGCCCGCACCCGTCACCGCCCCTCCCCTGGCCCCCGCCGCCCCCCGGGTGGACGTGGACCCCCGGGTGCTGTGCAACACGGGCTGGGGCCAGACGCCTGTGCGGCAGCACACGGCCTGGGACCTGAACGCCCCCCCCACCGCCAGCCAGCCCCACCGCCAGCCCCCCCCTGCCCCCCACTCCTCCACCTCCCAGACCTCCGGAGGATGGGGCGACGGCCCGGGCTCCTCGGGCCCAGAAGGGAGAGGCCCCGGCTGGGCCGAGCAGCGGACCTCCTCTGGGTGGGGCGACGGCAAGACCCAGGGGAGCGGCTGGGAGGATGGGTCCAGCTACAGGGGCGGCAGCAGCAACGCTGACAAGGACAGGTGAGCCGTGGCGATGCAGTCTTCTGTGTGCGGCGCTCGTTAGGTGCAGAGACGCGTCGTAGCCTTTCAACAAGCCTTTAGGTTAAAGGTCACGGCCGACTACTGCATTGGGGAGGTGGGGTTAGGAAGGTGGGGGCGTCTTGCCAACATGGACGGCTCTAAAGCTGCTTGCTCGTTGTTTTTGGGGCAGAATCAAAGTTACCAAATGACAGTTCTGCTTGTCATAGATGGTTGGACTCTCGGGAAGTGTTAAGCTCCAAGTCATGTATATGTGCTACTCGTATTACCAAGGAGAGCTCCTGCTGTTGTGGGCCTGTGTAAGTCAGTAGTCACTTGAAAGATACCATTTATAAGATGCCTTACAGTACATAGTGAAAAACTACTCTGCCTTAGAGTAAGGTGGGGCGAACCTTCTAAACCTGGCTGGCTAGATGCTAGTAGCTAACCTCTTAGAGGCAATAATAATAAACTGTATTTAAAGACGCCTTTCAAGACACTAAAGGACATCTTGCATTACAAATACCCATAATATAAAACTATGCCTTAGACCAATGGACCCTGTTTGTCATACAGGTTTGCTGATTGTGACTTAAGTCCAGTCTTAACAAACATCTTGGCAAATTAGCTGGCGTAAGCCTTAGTATCAAGGTCCCTGCAGATTTGTAAAAAGTAAATGGATATAAAAATATATTTTCTAAATGTAAGGTCTGAAAATGTCTTTTAAAATGTCAAACATGCCAGAATGTCTTTGTTTTTCTGGACGTGGTATTACATTTCAAGCCCTTGACAAATTAAATGAATTGGTCTATAATGCGAGGGAGCCCACACGAAATGTTACACTCGTCGTGTAACATTAGTTTACCATTGCCGTGGTGACCACACAAACTCTTACACAAGCTTAGGGTATTAGTCGACTCGGGGAGTCAGAGTTGAAGCAATGAAGGCACAGCCTTTGGGCGGATGGAATCTCAATGCAGGTGCACACAGGTAGATGCAGGTAGACCCCTGATTCCTATTGTGACCCACTTGTGGTTCCTGTGCAGGCCCAACACCTGGACCAGCGCCCCCCGACAGCCCCCCCAGGGCTGGTCCGAGGGCTCCCGGGGCGAGGGCTCCCGGGGCGGGGCCAGCAACCACTGGGTCGACGGGCCCCAGAAAGCTGCCGGCGGATCGGCGGGCTGGGACAGCGAAAGCGACCGCTCCGGCGCGGGTGGCTGGAGCGAACCAGGCCGGCCTAACACCTGGGGGGGTGGCGGCGCTGCCCCCGACCAGGGACCCCGCCAACACTGGGGTGAGCCCGGCCCCAGGGCCAGCCCCCAGGGCGGTGGCCAAGGCTGGGGGGAAACCCCGCCCACCAAGCCCTGCAGCGGCCCCAGCGAGTGGGGCAAGACCCCCCAGCCCGGCACACCCAGGGACACCCAGGCCCCCAGCAAGCCTACTGGTAACTATTGCTATTACATGGTCTTTTCCCCATTTTTAGGAACCTTCCTTAGCAAACAAAGACTAGTCAAATACAGTCAAATAAAGTATTTGATACTGCTGTTGCTGTTGTTGGCTGGCTAGTTGGTTAGAAAGCAAGCAAATAATAGTGTTGATGATACTGATGCTGTGCTATTGGCAGCTAGCTCACTAGCTAGCTAGCTGCCAGATGTGGTACTAATCGAGCCAGGCTCCTCTCTTCCGGCAGGCTGGCAGGGGGGGCCGATGCCGCCGACCGCTCACAAGGAGGAGAAAGAGGAGGCGCCAGTGGCCACCGGCTGGGAGGAGCCATCTCCCGAGTCCCTACGCCGCCGGATGGAGATTGACGACGGCACCGCAGCCTGGGGAGACCCTGGTATGCCTGTGCCCTAGCCTAGCCTTAGCTACCTAGCCTAGCCTTAGCTACTTAGCCTTAGCTACCTAGCCCTAGCCTTAGCTACCTAGCCTAGCCTTATCTACCTAGCCTAGCCTTAGCTACCTAGCCTAGCGTTAACTACCTAGCCCTAGCCTTAGCTACCTAGCCCTAGCCTTAGCTACCTAGACCTAGCCTAGCTTTATCTGCCTAGCCTTAGCTACCTAGCCCTGGCCTAGCCTTAGCTACCTAGCCTTAGCTACCTAGCCCTAGCCTAGCCTTAGCTACCTAGCCCTAGCCTTAGCTACCTAGCCTAACCTTAGCTACCTAGCCCTAGCTACCTAGCCTAGCCCTAGCTACCTAGCCCTAGCCTTAGCTACCTAGCCTAGCCTTAGCTACCTAGCCCTGGCCTAGCCTTAGCTACCTAGCCTAGCCTTAGCTACCTAGCCCTGGCCTAGCCTTAGCTACCTAGCCTAGCCTTAGCTACCTAGCCCTGGCCTTAGCTACCTAGCCTAGCCTTAGCTACCTAGCCCTAGTCTTAGCTACCTAGCCTAGCCTTAGCTACCTAGCCCTGGCCTAGCCTTAGCGACCTAGCCCTAGCCGTAGCGACCTAGCCTAGCCTTAGCTACCTAGCCCTAGCCTTAGCTACCTAGCCCTGGCCTAGCCTTAGCTCGTTCTCCTAGTCAAGATGGTGTTGTGAGAGAACATTTCTCATTTAAATAGTTTATTTGCAGTTCTGTCTTTTCTTGACTGGTGCGTTGACCCTCTACGCAGGCAAATACAATGGCGGCGCTGTTAACATGTGGAACAAGACTGGCCAATCAGAGCAGGAGCCCATGGCTGTGTGCCCGCCCCCACAGAACCAGTCGCACCAATCCCAAGCGCCGCTGCAGCCTCCTCAGCACCTGCCGCCCCCCGCCCAGGAGAAGGGCCCCGCCCAGGGTGAGTTGGGGCGCACTTGGGGCAGGCGGCAGTACTGGTGCCCACCACTAGGTGGTGCCACAGCCAAGCACCTGGAATGCCGTTGGTCTGCTGTTCTCCCAAAACAGAGTTGGGGATGGAGGCTCCCGCGCAAGCACACACACACACACACGCACACACACATGCACAACTCTCACAGAGGCATAAAAAGAGAGCTATTCTCTTTACTGTGTGTTGGTCTTTGTAGCTCAGGTTGAGTCATCCTTGTGGAATGCTAATGCTAAGAGCAGGCTAAGAGCCTTTCATTTGCTGCTGCTGGAGGGGGCTGCACGCCGAGCAGACCAGTTAGCATCGCTGCTAGTTGACCGGCTGGGCTCTGCTCTAACACACTGATAGGTCCAGTCTCCACCGTGTGTGTGTGTGTGGGGGTCACATGAGAGGACCTGGCCCAAGTAGTCAGCATTAGATCAATCCTATTTATTCGGGAGGTATTCCTGGCCCGGCCCCAAAGCATTCTGGGAGCGTGACTGTGGTCCTCTTGTAAGCGGAGCCTTCTGGAAACACGCGCGCACGTTTTCCGTGTGTGCATGAGCATGCATGCACACACACACTTTAAAGTAAACAAGGCTTACATAAGGGAGCTACTGCAGGGTTTCCTATGGACCTTAACAGGGGCAGAAATAATGAATCAATTTGTAGCTTATCGTGTTTCTACAAAAATCATATTTTATTAGGCTTTATAGTTAGTTTGTCTGTTAGTTTGTAGCTGTCACATTCAGTTGGGAGGCCATTTTGTGTTTTTTATGTGGAGTAATGAAGGTAATTTACTAGGGCTGTGAGATTACTCGATGCTTAATTGTGACTTTAGTTCCTAACTATCACTAAAACAATGTTTATGGAGGAAATAATGATGTAAGTAAACTGTTATTTTGTCTTGTGCTGCGACGACTCATCACCGTAACTGACGACGCCAGTTACAAAAACACCATCGCCGTGGCAACGTGTACCTAGGGCTGCACGATTTGACCTCAAATCACAATCACCATGAATTGAACGTTGTACCTCGATTAGGATTAATGAACAATTATTCTTCCCTTTTGTTCTGCTCCACGATGCTTCCATTCAGCCGACTAGACAGGCAGAGTTATGTGAATATATACCTTTATTTAACCAGATAAAAGTAATTATACAGCATAGAACTATGAATAAGGAATACACGTGGTAGAATTCAGCAGCTTTTGTAAAAGCATGGTACTTGCGTGTCGCTAGCAATGGGCTAATACATTAACTAATTAAAGATACATAGAGTCGTCATTATTAGCCTAAAGAAAAATATATTGACAGGCAAAGATGATTTACCCTGCTGTATTATCCTGTAGTACTAGGTAGATATGTTTATCACTCATGTATGCATTCGGAATTTCCTTTTGTCTAGTCCACCTACTAACTAAACACTTTATCTACTGTGATATCTGGAGATGTAAGCGATGGTTAAAATGCATTTGGGTAAATTACACCATACACTCTCAACGTGAATGTTTACAACGCAACATTAAAATGAATATAAAGGCATGCGGCATGCCTGTATTTTTTCGCTTCACGGTTGATTCGTTTAACTTCTGCCACGCCATGAAATAGGTTAAAACCAATCATAACAAACCATGTTTACTGTCTTCTCAAGCTTTGCTGGAAAGTTGAGGCATTGTTTGCATAGTGGTTTTTGTGAATATTATTCTCTCGTCCGCCTACTTCTTTTTTGATTTGAAGCGGCGCTGCAGATTAGGTTGGATCCCCGGATCCTACTAAAACGAGTATCGTCACTTTTTCAGAATTTTAGCATCGACTTGGTACCGAAATATCGGTTCTCGTGACATCCCTAGGGCAGACCACACAACAATGTGTGGGGCTTCTGAGGGAGCACCCTATGGAATTGAATGGATCTCTAGATGAATCTATTAATGGAAAAATGATTGTTGGGTACAGCACTAGAATTGTCAATTAAATGATGAAGTGCAATAAATGCAACTTCTTTCCAAAGTTAATGAGTCATTGTGACTTTAGCCCTATAATATTCTCTATTCAGCCATTTTATCAGATGTCTTAAGAGCGGTAAAGCTCTTGTAGCCTTCAGTCAAGCTAAACCGTCAGAGGTGAAAGGAGGTTACAGCTAGAGGACGTGCGTGCTGGAGAGTGTTATTTTAGCTGCCCGCATTGAACATTTTGGCCCAAGTCTAAAGACCGTAGGTCTCCAAACATGTCTGCAGCCTCAGAATAGACCTGCTTGTTGGCGGAGAGAGGCGGGTCAGTGAGGCCAGGCTCCAGCCTGTAGAACCACTACTGGTGCTCTGACGTGTTCCTGGTGCTCTGGGAGCTGCAGTGCCACTACCCACCTGCAGGTGTCCATCTGTGGCCCACCCAGATCGGCCTCTGGCCTCAAGTAGGAGTGCAAGAAGGTGTCGGCCCATGTGGGAGTGTATCAGATTGTTATTTTCACCGTCGGTATCTGAAATGGAGGGAAATCTCGTCCCTCAACTTTAAGGGGCTTGGCTGAGCCGGATAACATCACAATAAATGAAAAGACGCATCACCAAACTAGTGAGTTTCCGTCAGAGACCTGCCCTGCCTCTTAATTGCATTGGTCCAAATTGTGCAGTGGGTGGAGTTACACTTTAAAGGTGTAGTCAGGCTCATTCTGGGGGTGGATTTACACTTTAAAGGTGTGGTCAGGCTCATTCTGGGGGTGGAGTTAAGCTTTATAGGTGTAGTCAGGCTCATTCTGGGGGTGGAGTTAAGCTTTAAAGGTGTAGTCAGGCTCAATCTGGTTGTGTGGTTACACTTTAAAGGTGTAGTCAGGCTCATTCTGGGGGTGGATTTACACTTTAAAGGTGTGGTCAGGCTCATTCTGGGGGTGGAGTTAAGCTTTATAGGTGTAGTCAGGCTCATTCTGGGGGTGGAGTTAAGCTTTAAAGGTGTAGTCAGGCTCAATCTGGTTGTGTGGTTACACTTTAAAGGTGTAGTCAGGCTCATTCTGGGGGTGGAGTTGCACTTTAAAGGTGTAGTCAGGCTCATTCTGGGGGTGTGGTTACACTTTAAAGGTGTAGTCAGGCTCATTCTGGGGGTGTGGTTACACTTTAAAGGTG
>JAODVN010204945.1:0-12240 GCA_025434125.1 Chologaster cornuta
GCAGCTTTTTTTCTGGGGTTTAGAGTGTTTTGTCTGTACCCAGCATTCCTGGCAATATGAGAATGTAAGCAGATAGTCTGGACTATGCTGACAGACTCTCTGCACCAGACCCAGGTGTAATTACACCACACCCGTCTGTATTGGGGAGACTAGGGCTGTTGTTGCCCACTTCATGTTAACCATGTAAACACCAACCCAGTCGACCTTGGCATCCATGGTCCTCAAGATGTAGATTATACATTGCAACAATCTTCTCCATTAAAGTCTCCCTAATTATTCATTCATTCTTGTGCAACACATCGGAAGTGAGCTTGATTAACACTACTTAACCATAAATATTAATTACTTTTATTTGAAGTAGTCCACATAAAACAACTGTAAAATCTATAGACTGTGCAACAATTTCCCAACTGTGTCTAGACCTTAAAGTTTGTTTTGCAACTATGCGTCATCACATACCAGTGCCCTGGTCTTCATTCCTTTTTGGGCCTTTCAAGCTTCCATGTAACTTTCTCCATGTCTCCTCATGGCAAGTATTAATAATGTATTAAAAGCCTAAGGCATTCCTCACCATATGCTGTGTCCAGGATGGAGCAGCACAGGAAATAAAACATGTACAGGAAGTGGACTTTATCATGCGCTTCCTTGCTGTCACTAACCAAACATCATATTTTAAAGTTAGTCTTAATTCAGGTAGACTAGTAACTAGTTAGATACAAGACAACCTGGAGATTGATGGAATCATTAGATCACAGGACCTCCTGTTCTGCCCTTGGGCAAGGCACTTATGCTCCCTGGGGATGCCCACCACTGCCACAACTAGGAATGGCACAGATACAATACTGAGATGGGAAATCTGTCTGATGCTGCCTTAAACAGCTGGATCGGTATCGGTGAGAATTGGACCGTTGTAACCAATCTATGGGGCTGATCCAATTCAACTTACATCTAAGTCCTGAACTAGATTAGTTGTCATTTGCTTTGCAACATAATTTAAACCAAAACACTCAAACTTATGCATACATCAATGACAACGTTGTAATATTTCCTTATATTCATATACAGCCCATGTTACATCATGTTTTACAGAGTTAGGGAAGCAATGTTCTTTACACAAAACATGATTCCCAATCTCTTCCTTAGTCACAGTGAGGAATTCAACACTGGGATCGAATCGGTACTTGGTATCGGCCAATATCCAAAGTGCATCTGTATCGGTAATCGGGACTGAAAAAATTGGATCGTGCTATGCCATCCCTAGCCCCAACTTCTCCAACCTGTGACAACCTGTGTGTGTGTTTGTATAATTCTTTGGAATACAATTCCGAATAATGATAAAAATAAAGATCTACTCCACTGTAGATTTTCCATCTCTGTCAGTGCAATGTATTCTCATGAGACCATCCCGATCTCACGAGCTTCAGTTTAATTTAGCCGCGAGAGTCAGTCTGGAAAGCCTACAAATCAATGCGAATGTGTCAGTAGCAACTGAATTAACTTAATCAGTGTTGTTTAATTTGCGGTTTTAGGTTTGCCACAAGTGAAACAACCAGATGGATCATCCGATCAACTGCCACGTATTATTTTGAAAGTGCCTGCCCTTTACAAACAGTTTTGATGCACGGCTCCCCAGATGGACTTGTGACTAACACTCCATCTGGCATGTCAGGTTATGTGTGACCACGACTGGTCACTACCCGTCCTCGTCCTCATCCTGTCCTTCAGGTGTGTCGTTGACGTGATGGACAGCTCCACCAAGCCCTGGTTTCACACCTTCGCTGCCTCCACCCAGCCCCCTCCTGCCCCCATAGACTGGGGAAACCACAGGCCACCACGCTGGCGCCAGCCCGCACGGCTTTGAGCAGGGCAGCCGGCCCAATCAATACCTCTGCGCTTCCTGTCCATTTGCTCAGGTCTCTTCATTAATAATTACTGCTGGCGGAGTTTCAATACGCGTTCTGGCTGGGCCAGTGGGAGGCTGCATGACCTTTCCCCGCCCCTGGTTTGACTGGGATCATGCACGCAAACACAGAAGGGGGGGGGGGGGCAAACATACATAAGCCACAGACACAACACATTCCTGGATGACGCAATGGTTTTGGTGTTCTTTATATGGTTATCGTGTACAGACATTACATAGAGTAACACGTATGATGCACAAACAACAGTCCTCACCGATGTAAACGGCCACCTGACTCATAAAGACGTTCAATGGTAATGAGCATCAACTGTTTTTGTGTTCCCTGTCCCCCAGGGGCTGGGATGGGAGGGGCTGCGCCACAGATAGCACCTTTTGAAAAATGGCAGAGTCCGGGTCACAATTTGGTGACGGCGCGGGCGATGTTCTCCAAGGCGGATCGAGCCTCGGAGGAGGGGAAAGCCTGGATGGCCTCCAGAGCCTTGTTTCCATGGTAACAGCATAAGTCCACCGCTGAACTCACGCCTTTCTCAGACTTGATTGCCGCCCACAGCTGTTGAGGGATGAAACCGCTTACATTAGTTTTGGTGCACCACACCATCATTGGCTGCTGGTACCAGCTCTCACACAGACATGGCAGACAGATTATTAAAAAGTTGATATATTAATTGTGAGTTACTAAAGCAAACAAGCAAGTGAACACACATTTAACACGCAATAGAAAGAAGTGTTATTACATTTTGGAGACGAAAGAATAAGCAGACGAAATACATTTGTCATCTTGCACCGATACTGTTCTGTCAGTACATCTCTTCGCTCAGGGCGTTTTACCTCATGAATTCTGAAATTGGAAAACCCCTTAGGCCCTCCTTAAACTAATAAATAAATAAATAAAACAAGAACGTTGTGTTGGTGAGGACCATTCCAACCCCCTGGTTCCAGGTCTAATCTGAACGGACCATGCCTCAGAATCTTGTCCACTGGTGTATGCTTTTTAATTATTTGTTTCATTCTGCCTCTCACTCTACGCCCTAGCATTTGGAAACACAACGACAACTTTGAGCACGATGTCTAACTCATATCTGCTCCTTCATATTTGTACTCTTTGGATGAAATATAATAACTACATCTGCTAAATGTAATTATGATATACATGTGGCATTACGGCTTATATCTGCCTTTTCTCTCTGCTTGTCATACAGCACTGCGTTCTCTTTGCTACACGAAGCATTCATTATTCTCACCATCTTCACATTTGACTAAAGTGACATTAAAACTGCCGATTGGTCAAAATTTCGATCGGCAAACTGACATTGATGAAACATGATCTTGAGTGTAGAGTGTCGATACAGCGCTGATGTTGAGCACTGATAATAGTGAAACAAAGATGTACGTAAAGACTGAGATGTTAATAAACTGAATACTCCTGGACAAAAATAAATATTGTATGTATATGTAAATATGTATTATGAAATGGGTCAAAATTGTGACTCAGATAATACATGCAAAGCCGGCAAACAAAGAGAGAAACTGTTTACTCCGTTTCTGTATTATAGTCCCCCCCAGCTCATTTCGAACACAAACAACGAGTCAGTGCTGAACAGGGGCACGTCTGCATAATAAAGCCCCAGTGTTCCGTCAGATCTCCTTCTGTTGCTTACATTTGGGTCCGCTGAAGGAGATTCTCTCACAATACCACTGTCTCAGAGCCTCGGTGTCTCCTCCGCAAATAGACCCTGGTAACCCACCCCTGCTTGTGTGTCACACAGGACTAAACAACCCGTCAGACCCCTCCCCTGTTGCCTCTCGTCCCGCACCCCCTATCGCTCCTCTTCTTCTCTCACGTTGACTTTGGGAAGCTCATTTCTCTTTTTTATATTGGTCACAGTGAATGGACACCCTTCTGTTCTGTGTCTGCATGGCCACAGCAGCTTTCAGTGTCATGGTAACGTTTATTTTATTATTGTTTTTCAACACGATTGGCTCTAATAAATAATACAGTATATGCCAAGGAGAAAACAAGTGCTTTAGGTTCGTCTTGCTTACCTTTGAGTAATTCAGTTGGTTTCTTAATTTCTTTGCCTATGTACAATAGGACGATAAATAATGCAGATGGAATTATATATCATTAAGTTGGCAATGCTAATTTTAATAGCATCCTAAAATGAATGTGGTATAAAACTAAGGCACATATTTTACCAGGGGAAATGAGAGGTAAACGATATTTAATAAAAAAAGCATTAATGATTTACATTTCTACACACGCAGCGCTCTATTCAAGTTTGATACATAGATGCAGGTCATATTGAGCAGCATTATGAACTACAGTATGGGAGAGTCCCAGTTCAAATAATCAATAACGCCACAGAATATACCTGTTGCAGCTGCTGACTCCACCGCTCCTGCCCCACCATGTGGCGATGGAACACCACCGGGGCGGCGCTTAAGCTGAACGATGACGGCTCTCCGCCGCCGCTAACAAAAGGCTGCAGGTCCGAATGCAGCTGCAGAGGTGTAAGCAGATTGTGCATCCTACTATGAAATCATCCTTGGTTTGAACAGAGTAGGCTGGGTTCTGTCACATCCACTAGTAAAGGTGCAATACATTGCAACAGGCCATGTGTGAGCTTAAAGCAGAGATGGCGTGTAAAAGACTCTGGTAATGACACTGGACTTTAGACTGACTCAGTGTGAACTATGGGCCTAATTTAGTGACAGATACAAATGACTAGAGAGAGTGGTCAGGAGGATTCTCCTTGAAAGGCCTCATTGAGATGTCCTCTCATGTCGAGACAGGCTGTGGCTACACACACATTGCAGACAGATGTGCAGCAGGAGGTGACATAGAAATACACTACTGCACGTGGACTCATGAGGGGCTTTGGAACAGGGATTAATTAACAACATTTAGCTGAAAAGCTAAACATTTGAGACACCTCATTTTCTCTTTAAAATATATACTTTATAGAGCCACTAAATTAAAACCAATGGTACACAGCCCTGCTGGTGTTATATTCCAGTATTTAGCATTTCTATATATATATTCTGTAATTACTATTAGAAATGGAACATAATAACAGGGAATATGAAAGGATAAAGACACATTTGTCACCAGTAGACCAAAGCTTAATGTTTTATTAAGACTTGCCTTGTGGCCTAGTGATAGGTGTCTGCCATATTTATAGGCCTGTTTTTGAGACTCCTTGTCATGTTTGGCAAGCTCCATCGCCGCTTGACAGCTCTTGGCAAGCAAAGCCCCATGGGAGAGGAATGTCTGCTCTTCCCAAGTAGCCATATTGAAACCATCAGTGAGACTGTTTTCCTACAGAGACAGTATTAGAAATAAATTCACCACCTTCACAATGAACAACTATCAACGTTCAAACAAAACCGCTAGCATCTTCACAAGGGTTGCTGTGTGCGTGCGTGAGCACAATACTTTCCCCCACAGGTTTTCAGGTTATTTGCAATGTTGGTAGATGGGTGAGCTAGAGATGCAGAGTAATAGCTCAAAAACATGACCTCTGGTAATGAACACATTTAATATGTTGCCAAAACCTTTGTGTGATGGGCCTATCTGATAACGTGACTATCTGCCACAAATAAGTCCAACATAATATGCTATAAACATTTAACGAGAGACAGAGTAAAGAGAGACTGCAACATCTATGGTTTGAATCTAGGAAGCGATGACATTTGGTAATTTATCCGTTAAAAGTTCTGATAACATAAAAATGCCCTTTGTGGGAACTTAATTAAACCTTAGACATTTTCCAGAGAAAAGTCAGACAAACCCTGAAATGAAAAGTTGTGTAAGGTAAAACCTGCCTCCACACTGAAATACTATCTTTAGAATGAAGCTAGATTTTCACAGCACCGTGAAATCATTAAGGAAATTCCTGCTGACAGGTACTGGACAGCCCTGTGGTAAATATGGACTTGCAGAGTTTCTTTCTAATATATTATGATTAGGTGGCTGTTATTGGTTCCTGCTCCATGTAAACACTTGGCACTCTTTAAAGGTCCAATATATGAATGTCACAGTTGAAAATAATGTCTAGTTCTGCTGTTTTTGTTATTTCATGACATGCTAACACATAGCGATTGCATGGTACAATCACTCCCTGATTAACCACAAAGTTGCTTCAATATTCAGTCTATTGTCACAAGTAGTACCAACTATGGAGGATCACTGTCTTACCTCAAGATTTGAGGAGTTCTCATAGTAGATACCTTGTACCAAATCACCAATGGCACTTGAAATCAGCTCAACAACCTGTCATAAAAAAAGCCAAAAACTATTGTTAAAGCTTCACAAACTATCTATTGCTAGGTTATATTTGGTTTACAATACAAACTATAAACTGGAATTATGTGCTAGTTGTATACTGTCAATGTGCCCACCACCACCTATAGTGAGATAATTATAAACACAATTTAAATAATATTGAAAAAGTCCTGCTGAAAAAGGTAGTATTCTGCTTAGAGCAAGTGGCTTGTAGGTTAAAAGGACGGCCACAATGCACTGGGTTGAGGTGTGAAGTCACGCTGCAAACTACAGCTCATTATCAGGCCTCTCGGGACCTCCCTTGAACTTAAGCTTTATCTAGGTTAATTACAATTGTGTTATTACCACGTCCAGTCAGGTAGCCACCACTGACAGCATAAGGGTTCCAATGCAAGGGGTCCTATAGTTCCATGGGTCCTAGGGGCTGAATTGGAGCTAAATGGCAGATTGCCAATCAAAATAAGGAGACGTCAGCATGAGGTTGTTGAGCACTGATCTGACGTCTTGGTGCTTCGTGTTCAATGCTCCCTTTTCCTTCATTCGTTGATTGTTTACAGTTCATGCTCATTTGCTTTGGCTGACTGGTTATTACTTTGTTCACGCCTAGATTGACAGGCTTACAGGTAGAGAAAGATATTCTGAGGAAAACGTGTTGATATTCAAACTAAAATCAAAATGAAAACACCTCTCCCTTCAATGACATAGGGTGCTGCCTCAGAAGCTTCTCGCCCATACATTGTAACTGCATTGCGAAGACTAGGATAATGTTGTTGTGCAAGATATGAACCACTTTTTGTGTTTTTTTTTTTGTGTTTGTGTTCGTATTTACAGACCCAGTGTCATTTTTCATCACGCACAGAGAGCGGTAAGCTAGCGGGCCGCAAGCAGAGATTTGGTGACCTTGACGTGTATTAGCTCACGCTTGCTGCGCCTTTAAACGGAGGACCTGGTGAGAACATGACCGCATGACATCACTGTCCCACAGAAGGTTGCATTTTGTCTGAGCTTGTGCCATAACACTGAAGCTTTTTGCTAAATGTATGATGACAGTGTGAATTAAAGTGTGCAAAATCATAATCAAACATTCCAGACAAACATTGGCCAGTGTAAAATCAACAACCACCAAAGCCTAAAACGATGCTGAGCAGACTGTAGTTGCCTGTTCCATCTTGCAGGGGGCATGCGTGACTACGATTTAGCCAGAGTGCCGCTCTACTACCTGGTGCCATTCTGCACTTTCTGAATGGTTACTGGAAGACACGGTTAGCCTGGCAGTGGCATCTGACGAGATCCTCTTCAACCAACCTCCCCATCCTTCATTGACACCCGCAGAACAATGTATTTGGGACGGGATCGGGCTACGCTTGCACAGTTCAGATGAATGAGGTTAAATTTAGAGATCCTTTGGCCCATCCTTGGTTCACCTGAAAAGTCTGGTGACACTCCGTTGCTCCATCAGACTCACAGTGCCCTTTAAGGGGGGGGGGGGCAGGGGATATTGAGGAAACTTGAGCCTCACCCACAGACCTGGAAGGACAATGTGCCTACAGTATTACCAGATGTGGTGTCTCCGCTAGCTCTGGGAAGTAGGGGGCCGGTTGGGGGGGGTGGGGGGGGTTGGTGGGGAGAGGGGGAAGGGGGGGTCTTTTTTTGGAAAGTATCAGATAAGCTCTACCCCTGGCTCCCCCTTACTCCATTCCCAAATCCACCCGGATCGTGTTCTGCCGACAGGTCCGCAAGGGAGAGAAACCGGAGCCGAGTGCTGAGATTTCCTTACCGTTTATACAAGTAGTGGCATAGGATTCTTCTCAAGACCACGACACACAATCTCTGTTGCTCTCTCTGCCTTAAAAAAAAACAACTTTGGTGTACGAGGGGAAAAACTTTGAAATCTTTTCTGAGGGCCGCAGACAGGCTGGCAGAACAATGTGACATCTGCTGTTTTGGTAGCCTGCATGAAACTTTCGGAGCAACAATCCATCAATCTGTTACGGACTTAAAAAAAAAAAAGTACAGATTTGAACGCGTAATAATGTGAACAGATTGAGCCATTTCCCATCTTCTGTTTGCCAGTCTTGTATTTCAAAGTCATAGTATCGCTATAACTCTATGAATATTGCTAACGAGGCGATACTTCCAATGGTATATTGGTCATGTGAAATCAAGGAAACACCTGCAGATTCTTCTGTTTACTACACAACAAGAAGCGTGGCCGTTCCTTACGTAATAGCTGACTAGGTGGACGTCTTTGCGCTGCCATAAACCAGACAGACCCCCAGACTTTGTGCTAAACGAGGCGGCGGAGGGGAAGACGATACGGTTCGGTGCGGCTGACGGGACAGGGGAAAAGGGGAAACGCGGCTATTTTGATCTGCTCGGGCGACCGCATTCTGACAGTGGAGCGTGCCGACAGAATCTGTCAGCGGGGGGTTACCGGGGCGTGCACCAGATATGATCTGTGGTGCGCTACTGGGATCACCGCACCGATGCAAACACTTGCCAACAAAGGATCCCCTCGGTATAGATCTCTGTAGGCCGCTGGATGGTGATGCTCGTAGTGTGGCTGGTAGGGGAAAAATACAAGACAGCGAAACGAGACAGCTACAGCCTTGGACAGTGAAAGCACCACTGGGCACCCTGCTGATTCAGTTTAGATCGAGGATCGCACGAGAGGATATTGTGATACCTTAGTATTGTTTAGCTGGGCCAGTCCTGTACAAGCATTGGCTAGCAGGAAATCGCCACTCAGGATAGCAATTTTATTTCCAAACTCCATGTCTTTCAGTGGGCCATCTGAATTGGTCCATTCTTTCAGGTTGACTATCCCACGATGCACCAGGAAGGCAGTGTGAATCAGCTCTGTGATTTCTGCCAAGTTCCTCTGGCTAAACAAAAGGGAGATGAAATATCAGAATATTTTCAGTAATAAGATAAGCTTCACCATAATGTTACAATCCACTTCTTGCTCTTGATTAAGACACCAGAGCTGTTGATGATGAATACATAAAGATTAGTTTAGGAATTTCCACTCCATATTATGTAACCCTGAAAGTATGACGACAACAAATAATTAACTTCAAATAATTAACTGTAAAACTATATTTTTCTGTATACAAAAAAAAAAAATGTGAACAAAAGATAGGTCAATATAGGCCAAAACTATATAATATACTGTACATTTACTTCTGGAATTTCTTTCTTTTTTGTTGATTGGAATCAAATAGACACTAAAACATTTGAAATAAACATCACAATTGTTTTAATTGCCAAGACAAAATATTTATGCTCATAGTACATTTTTCATCTTACACCAGCCAAGAAAATACCCCAGACATCTCATAAAACATGTCACGGAGTGTTAGTAAAAAAAAAAAAAGATTAAGCCCATCTTTGGGAAATAACAGCCATTGTTGATTATGAAAGAAAAGAGTTTGAATAGAGCCTTTTAGGCTCTGCCTCGGGGAGGTTATAATCAAATGTTGATTCAGCCATTGCTGGGGGGATAATTAGGCCCCTCTCCATATGGAATGAGCTCGCTGCCGTGCGACAGCAGGAATCCATGCAGACAGGGTTGGGTGCACTGATAGCCACTTACAACCTTCTCCCAGCTACCGTGCAAAACTGACGAGTCCAACGCCGGCTCCCCATTCTGACCCCTTCATGTATGTATATGTGCGCACACACACACACACACACGTCTGGCAGCCAGGTAATTGCCTGTTCGAAGTTGTGCCAAAAGATGTTATTAAAAGCCAATAATGTCATCTATTTCACTTCTCAATCACACCCATTGTCTGCTCGGTTTCTCTCCTCCGTGGCGCGAAGCAGCGTCGCAAAGAGTTAACGCCTTTAATGGACAGAATATTCCCACTGCTAAAAGTTAGTGGTGTATGAATGCTAGAGCTACTTTAATGATGTTTTTAGTTAACTAACCATGAAATAACTATGATGTGTGCTCTATCAACACGCAACTCAAACATATGCTAAATACCGCAAGCTGAACACTACCCAGTAGAAGCGTATATTTGGCTGGGCTTATTGTTGTGCGCAAAGGAACATTGAGCAAAAAAAGTACACAAACTAACCCCACCCACCAAAAGACGTGCACACACGCACACACACACCAAAGCCATGCCTCCTGATCAGCAGCGGCAGTAAAAAAAAAGAAAAGAAAAAAAAAAATAGGGGACTGGTGTATAAATAGCCGTGGTGCCCAGTTGCATAGCAACTGATGCCATCTTGCCAAGGTGTTCCGCCCCTTACCACGCCCCTTGTCCTGAGTGTTCTGTTCCATTATCCTCCCTCCGCAGTCTGCCTCGCTGTCAAACACAGCCTCGGAGATCTCTCTGTGTGTGTGTGTGTGTGTCCCCCTCTGATCTAGATTGGTAGCCAGCCCATTGGAGGGGACTTGTGAACTTCTCATAAGATGCAGTCATTTTTCACTAAGAAATTAAGAGGTGTGATTACAAACATCACTGTGTGCGCACGTGTGTGTGCGTGCCTGTGCCCCATCCCCCTCTCCCCTTATATCTCTCTATCTATCTTGGTAGCGGGGTGAATCACTGGTGTCAGGCAGCAGAGTGGGAGATGTTTTACAAATGCAGCCTGTCAGGAGGGAGGAGACCATCCCCAGGAGGTATCAATCACCCCTCCAGCCCCCCCATGTGCCCATCAACACAGGTGCTAATGAACCCGGGAGAAAGAGAGAGAGAGAGAGAGAGATGCGAGCAAGATGGTACAAATTAGGTGATCAAGTCGCGCTCGGCTCCCGGGCTCTGTGGTGTGTGTGTGTGTGTGCGTGTGCGTGCGTGTGGGCCCGTCAGAGTGAAGTGTTCTGCTATGGCAGTGAAGTTGTGACAGGAAGCAAGCGCCTGGTAACGTGTCCCGTCGCGGCTGCTGCTCGACACTTCCGAACCGTGGACGGGCGTGGTTATGGCTTGTCGCCGCTGCTGCCGCCATCGGGGCTCACAGCAGTAGCGGAGGCAGTAGCGGAGGCAGCGGCGGCGACCGGTAACATAAAGGGTCTTCGTGATGTGCGGTTACTTCTAATTACGCCCGATACGGGGATGTTTTCCACGCAGACACACCTCCAGTAGACACACGTGGCCCTGTGCCAGGCCGGCAGCAAAGAAAGGAGCCATTCAGGCATCTAGCGCTGCGCTACGCCAAACACAGCAGTCACTTCTGGAAACCACTTGGCGCAGCTGTAAAGACACACACGCACACACAAACACACAGGTATCCCTGTTTTGAGCCTGTGTGTGTAGTCTGTGTAGGGCTAAAGACTAAGGTAGGGACTGAATTTTAAAGACGCATGCAAACAACTCAAACTCATTCACTACAGCTGTCCAAGGACAGGGCAGAGAAATTTGGTACTAATAATTGATATGTGGCATATAAAACGTAAATACACAAACAAAAATATTCTATAATATTAATAACAAAAAATTGTTAAAAAAAACGTAATTTTTCTGGATTTTCTGTAACATAATGTCCATTAAAAGAAAACACTGTACTATACAGCAGTTAACGGTTACAGTGTTTTACTTTGTGTTATAGTGTATCGTGACTGCATTGGCTTCAGCAAATGCATTTGGTTGCCTGTGCATTGGCATTACAGTATCGGATTTCTTAAAATATCCATTTGCTTCTGCTTTGTACAACCATCCTGTCATACGTGCAAGATGATAAAGAGCTTGGTTTACAGAAACTGATACGCAACATAGCCACAGTGGACAAGACCAAATTACCTGACACAAAGCTTTGGTTTCACAATTTGTTTTATAGCTCTGATATGAAAGTCATGATCTCTGTCTGTCTGTCTGTCTGTCCGACCTGCATGTTATGCAAATACTGCATATTATTATGTACCCATAACTGTTACAGCAGGTGCTCATCTAAACATTACCTGCAATATCATAGCATAGCAACCACTTCTATGTTTCATAACACAGCCACACAATAAGCTCTCCTGGTATGATTGCATGTTTGTTGTTAAATTTTTATTACCATAGTAGTTTATTACCATAGTAGG
>JAODVN010205152.1:0-12235 GCA_025434125.1 Chologaster cornuta
ACGACGGACGACGAACGATTGGGATGTTTTCAAACCAGCAATAAACGTCACACAGCCATAGGCTATACATAACATCCAATAATAGGATAATATCGGTGAATATCATATATAGTTGAATGCGAATGACTTGGCGGAAACACACAAAGCAGTTGAAAGGTAAGCAGGAATCACGGTTTGCTGTTAAATTGCCTCAGCTCGTAGGAAAAAACCCCACTTGGCTTGGCTAGTTGTACGGCGACTGAGCTAATGGTTGCGAGCTAACTTAGACGTAAACTGCGTGCGAAAATGTTATGTCTTTGCGTGGGCTTGGCATGGTTATGTGCCACGTGTGTTTAATACACGTCTGAATACGGTTCTATTTAATAACAAGGGTTGCCGTTTTTGCAAGTGTTGTAGCTGGTTTATAGCGAGAGTATATGAAGGCGCTTGGTGCGCGGCGAAACGTCGAGGGCGAAGCGAAGTGAACTGGGTTGCCTTGACTGCCAGTTGGCTCCGTAGGCTCGCAGGAGCTGCGGAGACGCTTGCTAGCTGCGTTAGCTGCGCTAGCTGCTGGGGAGGGGGGACATGGTGAGGGCAGCTTGGGGCTGCAGTGGGCTTTTGTCTCGCCTTGTTTTGTTCTCGTGATAACACAATAATTATAATACCCCGCATTATGTAATTATGACATGTTTCCCACATAAACGGCCATGACATTCCACCCAACAGAAAGGCGCGCGTTATAGTTATTATGGCACGTAACGTTTAATATTACGTACTTTGTAACGTCTGTTAATGATCGTTGGTACCGGTACTGTAGCTAACGTTACCGGTGTCGTACTACACATTTAGGTAATGTATGTACAATTATAAGACTATACGAGGACCATTATACGTTTGGTTATCCGTAGGAACTATGTAGTTAAGATCTCTCGTACGGTACCACATGTGAACAGTAGATTGTATTGTATCTGATATAAAATGCATACGGTAAGAGTAAATTGTACCATATCTGTATTCGCCTCTAAACTCACAGAGCTCATGATGGCTTCTTTTTGAGGGTGTGTTATATACAAAAGCTGCCTTTGTAATACATGGACGACGTTCTTCTCATGAACCACTCACTCTAACCTTCCCCACAGTAACGTATCGTCAGAGGTAATTATTGCTATTTTGTCTAAAACAAGCTTTTATTTAAATTCTGTAGTCATTAAATCCACAGGCTGAAAGAGAATGCACTAAAGGTACTATAATAGTCTAAAGATCTCGATACCATAAATGACAAAACATATCCCTGTATTGATTCTTTTATTTTGCTATGTCACCTATACGGTCAGCTAAGGTACAGTCACTTGTTTTAATAACAGAAGCTATGCAGGTTTTTGAACGTTTAGACCTACTTATCTACAACCCTAGACATTGCACATTTGTTTTATTATAGTGTAATACATTTTCAAAATACACTAGCCACACATTTAATGAAGCAATAGCACTGCCATAGATCTATCGTGTAGTATTTAGCATACCATCAGATTAGTCATGTATCCTATCATTTATACAATCTTTTATTTCTATGTATTTATGGCAGAACTAAAAATAGTATGCTCTTTCTTGAAGGTGAAACAGTTTTCATTCAACATTGTATATTGGGGGGGAAAATAGGTTCAAATTAATTTCCTTTTGTTTGGCAACCTAAAATCAGTTCTATAAATTGATCAACGATCAACAAACAGGCATTGACGTCAGAGCCCTAGAATCTATCTTATTAAATTCATTGACATCATTTAGGATTCGGCAACTGAACGTTCTCACCAGTCACCTTGTGTTCAGGTCTAAATGGGCTTCAGGCCACAATAGATTTTCAGCTAAACTTAATGTTTGTTGTCTCATCCTCTCATTAACAGTTGGGTCAGCGATTCTAATTTACTTTTTTATCAAATTCAGATCTCACAACATTCTGCTAGCTGCTTTTTCTATGTGCTTGCTGAAAAATGAAACTGGTTTTCCTATAGCCCTGGTTCTGTAAAATGTCAAATGAACAGTTGTGTGGACTGCACCACAAAACACTATTCCAGCCTTTGCCATGTAATTGAGGGGCGGAGCTTATGAAGGAACACCCTGTAGTACTGAAGAGATAGCGGCTATCCGTAAGTCGTATTTGTTTTTATGTCAAGTACAAACATCAACAAGCTTTCTCCAGCATGGCTTACTCCACCTTTTTTTAAGGTGACAATAATTCACCTATATTTGTTCTCGCCATACAAACAAATACACCTCTCCCTTATTAAAGGCAAGGGCAATAATTCTCAAGAATGCTTGCTTCGAGCTCAAATCAAAACCGTAACACACACATTGAAATGCATTGTGAAGCGAAGTGTAGTACTACGGCTTTGTTGTTTCACTTGTTCGCCATTTTGTTTATATTCCTAGTTATGGAGCCAGGGCTATGTAGAAGATGTATCAGATAATTTTTTCAACATGCACAGAGAACGCGGAAATAGCTAAATGCAAGAAGATATTTGGTGGATTTGACTAAGTGTATTGGTTTACATTTATCTTGCAATAGCTGACTATACCTTTTTAAAGATAATACACTATATGTCAATTTCCTAGAATGTATTCTCGCTGTCCATTATGTGTGCGCGCTGAAATATAATCTGGTGTTCCTTCACAGCCCTGGCTCTAAGTGGGAACTAAAATGGTGAAATAAAGTGGTGCACACCACACAACACTATCCCATAATTATCATCCATTGCAAAGTATATCCAATTTTGAGGACAAAGTTTGTGAAGGAGGATCCTATGGCATTGAAGTGAGAAGTGTTAGCTTGTTTCACTTAGGATGCTTTCACACCTATCTTGTTTGGTCCGGACTTTCTGGTAAAACCAAAATATCAGGTGTAAAAGGTACCTTTGAGCCGTGTTAGCAGACGGGGAGAAGACATGAAGAAATATTTAATTCCAATGTACAAATACAAGTTTAAGTACAAAATAATATAATTGTTGCACTACAAGGGCATTTATTTGGCAAATACAAGTGAAGTCTCGAATAGGCTACTGTAGGGCTGGGCAATTTGGCCTAAAAAACTAATCTAAATTATTTTCAGTACAATGGACGATAACTATTGTAATCAATTTTATTTTCTTCATGACAAAATATTACTAAGTTTTGTTTATTAAAACTATGCCATACTGTAGGCTATAAGACTAGATGCCCCATGTGCAATATACAATAATTTAATTGGAGAAACAGCCACATACAATATATTTCAACAAATATTGAGTGGTTATGTCTGGCTATAGTATGATACGAGGAAAATGCATTATACTAGCCTACAAATTCTACAATAGGTGTGGTAGCCTACAGTGAATTAGAATAATAATAGCCTTATAATAGGTATAAGCTAATGTAATCATACAGAGCTAGTTAAGGTGTTTTTATTGCCACATACACACATACATGTAGCAAAATTCAACCTCTGCATTTAACCAATCCTCCAAGGGAGCAGTGGACATCCGCTGTGCAGTGCCCGGAGACCAACTCCAGATAGAGGCCATTGTCAGTAGGATAATAGCCTAGTGTTGGCCTGTTAGCGATGGTTTATTGGCTTAATGCAACTAATAAATATCTCCAAAAATAATTGGATATAGCTACAGTACATATTACAACAAGTGTGGATAATCCCAGCCTATGTCAGCACGTAATTGCATAACAGATATTGGACAAATGAAAGTGTAAAAAGTTAAGAAATGCTAATCGCAGGTAATACTATCTGATTAGTGCGATGCGCTAGCGGGATTTTCGGCACATATTTTAAAAACATGCAGGCTACAGTATGTAACTACTCTAAACGTAACATAACCCAGAGGGCGGGCCTATACCAAAGATGATGTTACACGTCTTCCACATGGCTCTGACAGAAAACAAAAGACTCCAATTTAATATAACCCCCTCACAGGTGCAACGATCAGTCAATGTGTCGTACTTGAGGTCGGTTGCGCTGGGGAAACTGGTGGGTGCCAACCGGAGGAGCGCACATGTGATAAAGAACGGGAGGGATTAAGTTGCTGTTCCGTCTGGACAAAATCATCGCCGCTGGTGTAGGGCACGTCAATATGTAATTCATAACCAACCTTTACCATGACAGTGTGTTGGATGCTTGTATTGACGTATGCTACTATAAATATAAAATGTTTCCTGTGTTTCAGTTAAACTTCTCCCTGCTTTCCTTGTCGACTCCTTGGATTAGGCATCTTGGTATATATTGTCTGCCTTTTTTAAAATGACAATATCGTTTATCGCGACATTTTTCTGGGACAATTAATCGGCCACAACAAAAAATAGTTATCGTGACAGGCCTACTTAGAGACCTTATTTGCACAGATGTGGCATGCATATGCCACAAGCACATTTACATTCGCCCCCCTTACTGAATTTTTAATCCAAAAACCATAGATATCTTTCATGGCACATCTGTGTGGTGTACATTTGTAGTTTCCAAGTCGAGCAAGACGTTAAAAAAGTTAGTGTTGGCGGCTAAGGGACAACTCACAAATAATAAGTGTCAAGTGCAGGCAGCTATGGGACTGTAATTACTAAATTAGTCCATTTTAAACTAAATATCTCAGCAACTAATGTTAAACTAATGTAAAATTAATTAGGTAAATCTTAATTTAAGATTGACTAGGTGATCAGGCTTTAAAAAGTAGTCATCACTACAGAATGCATTTTTTAGATGTATTGAAAAGCTTCATACAGTACATGATAACAATTGTTTCAGTAAGGCATAATATAGTTTGGATGTAGAACTGTGAAATTGAGTCCTTGAAACAATGCTAGATATTATGGAGGAGAAAAAATGAATTAGAAAATGAACTGTGCTGACGTGTAGGGCGGTGAGATAAAATATGGAGTCCAGAATAATCAAACATTAAGCGCTGTTCCTCTTCACGTATGACAGACTTGACTTCACCTGGCAAGACAGATGAGCTTGTAGGACAACACATTTTGGACAGAACAAATTTCCTTTTGATTGAGCCAGAAATCCCAATTCACCTTTTTATTTGTATTTTTTCTTGTGAATCAGAATAAGAATGAGTCATAGTTTTACTCAAATAGATTTTTTCCTTTTGTGCTTCTGAGATTTTTATAGTAAACCAAGACATTAGGCTACTTACTATCAGTGTCTTTTTCAGAACTATATGCCAGTTTTATCATTAATGTGACACGAGCAGTGACCGGTTAAATGACAAGTTATTTTACTGATCACACAAGGTTCTGTTATGTTGATTACATGTAAAAAGTATGTTCCACAATATCCTGAAATTCTCAAAATCCGAAACCATATCACAATAGGTTCTCCCTGTTTCACACAGACTATGAATGTCAAGTTGTAGAAGCTCAGCCACTAAGTAGGCTTATGTTTTCTTTAAATCAGGTTGTGAAAACGCAAGTGAGGTACATAATATGTGGTGGTTCTAGCCAGGCATACAACTACAGTATCTGCATTTGCCTCTGGTAGGCGTGTACGTGTGCGTGCACCCACACGCTGAAGGTGGAGCCTACTGATAAGTTTCACCACATGTGCTGGCTTTACCACAGCAGAATGTGTGTAACGTGTGTTGTTTTTGTTTGTGTTGAGTTGAGTGTTTTCTGGATGCTCTGTAAACAATAATTTATGTTTAGCATTTCAAGGACTAGACATGGGCTACTAGATGTATATTCGTATTGCTACTTATTAAGAAAAAAATACAATTGACAGTGGACCTGCCTGTACCTTGTAATCATCTGTGACCTGCTACTCATTTTCCTGGGTCATATCCTGTTTACTTAGGTGATGGTGACCATGCTCTGAGTCTGACCATGTCCACTACATCCCGACAAAAAGTCTAGCATGTTAGAATGTTTTCTTTTTAGTCTGACAACTTCTTATCACTTCTGACTTTTCTGACAAAGTGATTTTTGTTCAACATATAAACACAGGCTATATAGAAGAGATGCTGGTGGAACAATTAAACAAAGCAAAGGTTCGTTGAGCAGTGGCAACGGGGCCTTTTTTTATATTTCCTCAAGGCAGAAGGCTACAATAACGGGGAAAAATAGATACTTGTTGGCTAGAAATGGCAGAGGCACTTCATGCGCATCATGTACGTTAGAAAGCACAGTGTAAAATCGAGCACAGCCAGTCTGCAGACTGGCTGTGCCCTCGCATTTTACGCTGGCTGTACTAAACTTGCGGCTGCTCCCGTAATCAGCGCTTGGCACCACCCTCTGAACTTGGAGTAGACACTGTGAGTAGTCGGTTTCTGCCATAGCTCTAAGTTGTGCCGCCCGAATGCAATGGAACAGCAAGTTACATTTTTTTCTAAATTTAACGATCAGGAAGTAGATTATTTAGAAATGGCATACATGTCTAGTCTGTGTACCGTCAAACCTATAGATAACGGGAGTAATTCTACCCCAGAATATTTATGTTTGAAGGGCGACATAACATTTAAATGGAAGAAGTTGAATAACCATTTATTTTAACACCACACAAGCAATCGTGGCCTGCGTCTTCATCTTGCTTGGATTAATCTAGCCGTTATCCGCTTCTCCTGTTCAAAGAAACGCGTTACCTGGGATAACGCTTGCTTTTCAGAAGCGGGGAGTTTTCATGCCAAACCAACTTGCGTTTTGCATCGCAGTAATCACTCTCTCCTTGCACATCTCCCATTTAATTGCGTGAAACTCCCAATCTCCCCTCGACCCTCCCATGAAGGAATTTGGAAAGCTCAACTTGGCTTTTATCATGCCGTGTATGTATGTATATATGTATATATATACACACACAACAAAAACGCAACACATTTTTGTTACTGTAGCACCTGTGTGCAGGAGGGAATTATGCATTACATTTATTAGGAGCTAGTTACTTACTAATATTGGCGAAAGCGTATTACGCAGTTTTTCACTAGATATTTATAACTTTGTCTGAACGCTGCTTTGACACCTTTTCACCACTTGAAATATATATATATATATATCTATCTATCTATCTATCTATCTATCTATATATCTATATCTCACTATGTCTGCAAAACATCGTGATGCATGTCAGTAATCGGCGATGGATGATGGCACCGACTATTGGCCCAACCCTACACTGTACAGCCGCAGTTCATATTGGCCATGTTGGGCTTGGGCACGGCATGCAGGGCCATGTGCAGAGCCCATTATCTGATCAACATCTCATCACGCCTGGTGGGAAATGACAGGTGTCCTGATGGGCTTAATGACAATTGACACGTTTCCCTTCTTGTTTACGCCCCTCTTCAGACACATGCTTCTTGTTGCTCATATGGACCCAATAGCTGATGTGGTTATCACACCTTGGTGGCATGCTGTCGAGGTCTCTGTAGGCCAAATGCACTGCAAAAGCAAAGGACTAGTCTCAGCTCTGTAAAAGGGAGTGCAAAGATTTGAACCTAAGCATACACTTCTTATACATTACAGTAACATCCATTTAAAGAACTTTACAAGAGGGGACATACCTCTTAAATGGTGTGTTAGTAATTCTTGCACGCTTGCTAAATTACAGCTCAAATCTTAACACATTCCCTCAGAAGCTCCACCCCGCACAATGCCAAGGGCATTGTTGTTGTGAGCGGTGTTTGCCACTTTGTTTATGTTACTATTTACAGAGCCAGGGCTGTGTAGAAGTACTGATTATTATTGTTTTCAACACAGAGCAGTGAGCTATTAAAATGCAAAGATTTTGCAAGAAGACATTTACAATTAACAATTATCTTACAATAGCCGACTATATCTTTAAACGAGACACATTGCATGTAATTCACACATAGCATTTAGTATCTGAAAATTGGTTGCTTGTTTACATTGAAAAAATGTGGTTGTGTAGGTAGGTATCCCTTTTGTATATTTCCCACACAAAATCTGTAAGTCAATGATCTTTATCTCCGTTTGGTAGTCTCCTCAATCTCTGTGCCTGAAATTGAGAGAAATTCATTGACATTCCATTGTTACTTGTTGCTAAATGACTGCTAATATTCTTGCATTGTGTCTCTGGGGCCTTAGTGTTAGGCTATAGGCTATTTCTAAAATGTTTTGTATGGTCATCATCCTTTCTACATTGTACATTATTATTATATATTACATTTTCATTTGGTTTCTTTTAAAAACATTTTTGAATACCAGGGTTGCCAATCTTTTAGATTTGTTCAGTAAATTATATCATTACCATGATGTTAAATATGTTTGACAACTGAATATGTAGGCTAAAACACTTTTGTATCTGGGGGAACTGTTTATTTTTTACCAAACACCTTGCACAAAACCCAGTCATGTTGTTCACATGAGCCTTGTGCTTTGGATTATATAGTCAGGTTGTCTGTAGAACAAGAGCCACGCCTACGTCCTACCCTTTGCCCTAATCCCTCCCTCCCTCCGCTGCAACCATTTTAACCCGTGATCGTCAGCAAAAAGGCTCATTGTTCCCTTGTACTGCTGGGGTTCCTGATCATTAACCTGCATTCAAAGACAGTGGCAGTAGTCTTATTAGGACTCTTACAGACCATTCTTTGGACTATCTTAACGGGCATGTTTCACTATGTCAAGGCCTTGGCTGAACCATATTGCCTTGCCAATGAAGTTAACCCCACTGACGCCTCTCACGCGCAAGTGTAAGGCTATTTTACAAGGGCTTTGATTTGTGTGCAAGCCTCTCTCTTGTAGTTTAAGTGTTATTCCGGTTTTATGGGAGCTTTTAAGTGGATATCACTGGCCAACCATGCAGCCTGGGCTCTTGCATAAGAATACACATTTAGCACACAAAATGCATAATGTCTGACTCTTGTAACAATTGAAATCTTGGGATTAGAAGTGACACCAGGGAATGTTTTTATTCTGACTACGTTTTGACTCACTTATCATGGCATATACCTGTTGAGACCATGATTGATGGCTAACCTGTTTTTTTTTCTTCCTGATAAGAAGTGGTTTAACTGGTTTACCAGTTAGACTGGCTGGTGTGTGCAGCCTTCCAACTAAGTGAGGCATGGGCCAGACTGCTTGTTGGGAAAGCTGTGTTTAGTCTGTCTAGAGTCAGAGAGGTGAACAGTGTGGGCATCTAATGTCGGCTTTCGTTTGTTGATCAGCCTCGAAATAAGCCTTAATTTCTGTTATGACTAGAGTCAAGTTGAGCGCAGTTGGACTGCCTGTATTTTATGAGCAGAATCGTATTATTTAAAACCATGCATATATAATGTTATTGTTACTTGTGTACTTGCAGTGACGTTCTTCTAAATAAGCCTTTGGGTCATGATACTAATGGCATTTCTTCATAATGGAAGCAGCCAGGCCGTTGTCCTTTCTCCAGTCTGCATTGCTACACAGCTAAAAAGATTAGGCTACTGACCACATGCTTTATTATGAGGGGCTTTCCCTGCTAGGAGATTATTAAGGGAGAAAGTTCTAGGACACAGCACAGCTTTGTGTGTGTGTGTACAGTATGTTTGTGTTTTGTTTGTGTCCATAAATGCTAAACTGCAATGTAGAAGCACAGGCTTTTTGTAACGTGTGTGTGCATATGCATGCATAAGTTGATGGCAGATACATTTTCGCAGGGTAATGTGTCTCTACCCTTCCCGTCTCACTTATCAGGCCTCGGCCCCTGGCTTTGTCCTGCCTCTCTCTTCTAAGGGGGTCGTATGAGGAGGTGGAGACGGTCTGGGAGGGAGCACATGCTGAGTGAGACCTCCCCCATAGTGTCTCCGTCAGTGTCGTACAGGAGCTGCTGGGCTGCCATTGCAGGAGGAGCTGTCTCCAGGGCCGACGCTAACCACTGCTGACATTGAGAGCACCTGATCGGGTTTTGATATTATATACTGTCTGCACACACAGTATGAAGTATCTGTATTCTTAAGTGGCTGCCCTTGTCCCGGGGGCGGCCACAACATCACGTGCGTGTAAGTGTGCGTCTGCCTTAGTTGCTGGTGTGGTGACGTGCATTGCGCTGTGCATCGGGCAGGCTGCTATTTTTAGCCTGTCCCGCACCTCGTCCCATCCTGCAGTCAGTGGATCAGGTTACTGCACTTCAGCTCTCTCAGGACCCCACCCCGCACACTCGTGGGCTGGTCCATCCACCTTCATGCCCTCTCTCCTTCTCCACCATAGCTGGTCCAAGCACAGGTTACCACGCAGCTGCACTAGCCACTCTGCTGTCAGGGATGCAGGGAGGCGGTTGTTGTTAATGTCAGTCAGGAACACCAGTTTATAAATACACGGAGACTCAGAAGATCCCGCCATGCAGACAACACAGGCTCCGTTAACTTAACAGTCGGCTCAATAGGCCAGAAGGACCTTTGATATACTGTATGTGAACTTGGCTTTTTCTCATGTTCTCAAATACAACATATTTCAAGAGGGAAAATGTCATGACTTTTAATTTAGGCAATAATCAGTCAAATCAAGGTCAATGGTGACACTGACAGGATTCAGGAAGAGTTATTTTCCCCTTAATTTATAAAAAATAAGAATATGGATATGTCAACTTTTTGAGTTTAACTAGGCATATTTGTTCAGAGAGCAAACATTTGATCTATTTTTAGATCGGCGGTGGCACGCATTGTTAACAAAGCCCAGTGTAATTAAAAAATAAAACGTAAGCTCATAACGCTAGAAAACTATATTGTTTTAGCGTGGCTTAAACTCCAGCTTGTTATGCTGGTGATATACACGGCACATTCAGATCCACTACAGGTAGAGCTGGAAGAGAGGCAGGGTTCGTGTGATTTTGTTTGTTTTGATCGTTTTCGTAATATGGAAGCTAATCTGATACATTTGGGTTAGGAAGAAAAGAGGAAACGGGCTCCTCCAAAAAGGTAAACAGAAGTGTCCCGTCATGCTTAGGCATACATTTTTGCATGCAAGTTAAGTAAAATTTGTAAAATTTACGTTACATTATTTCAGCTGTCCTGTATCAGTTGCTGGTAGATCAAACGGTTAAAAAAAATCTTTCTTAGCGTGACAGGCAGATGGCAAACTTGGAACTGAATTTCGGTACCAATCCCTACTCCTGTTTTGTGTTTTCACAGCAAGAGTGTCTTTAAGGGTAAAGCAAGTAATCCTCGGAACACTTGCCAACTTTGAACCCAAATCAAAACATCTCTCCCTTCAATGCCGTAGTGTGCTCTGTCAGAAACACTGCCCCACACATTGGGAATGCATTGCAAACACTAGGATTTTGTTCTGAGTAGTGTTTGCCACTTTGACTGTGTTCTACTGCATCGTTTTTACAGAATGCACGAAACGATAGGCTATTTGGCGAATTAGACCAAGTGCACAGATGGATGGGCATTTGAATAGGCCTAGGTGAGACCTGCTCCCCGGGTCTGGATGGCGTGCTTGACGTGCTCCTGTTAATGCTACAACCCCTGCCACGTAGATGAGCTGAACACATCGCTTGTGCTGTCTGGTCTGAGATCTCGCTCTGGAGCATCTTTTCCTTGACTGCTGAATAATTCACTTTACCGCTGACTGGCATCACTTGCTGTTTGACATGGTTAAACCTATTCTTCCTTAGTCTGGGATATTTTTATTTATTGAAAAGATCATTCATTTTCAAAAAATGTCTTCAAATAGTTTTGTTTTCCAAAATATAATATGTAGGAATTTGCTGGAAACCAATGGAAGCATTGCCAGTTCCTGCATTTCTGATGTGGTTGGGGGTCATCCTAATCGTGGTTTGAGCTTGCCTCGTAATAGACCATGGCTACTGCCGTGCTGTTCATATAGTAAACGTCCAGTGGATGTAAATTGCCAACTGCCCAGTCAGTGCTTAAATACTTGTGTAATTGTAGTCACGCACTTGCCTCGTGCTAGGCCACAGCGAATTCAGCATTTTGTTTTGTGCCCTCTTCCAGGCCCGCACTTTATTACCCTAGCTATACATGTATCGCCATGCTCACTGTTCTCCTCTAAGCGCTTCATCTGACAATACTGCACTAACTAAACAAAGACTTCAGCTGGGTGTTGAAACAATTACTACTCTGCTGTTAACATTCGTCAGTATCAAAGATAACCTTTTTATTATTGGCGTAAATAAACAAGAACATGGATTGTCAGATTCCTATTTAAAATATCGAACAGGATTATACATGATGCATAAATGAGGAGAGACAAGATGAACAGAGATACCAACCGTGTGGTCACATAACATTTTATGTCAACACATGCCAGGTCAACAAGTTTGCCCTGTAAC
>JAODVN010205259.1:0-12233 GCA_025434125.1 Chologaster cornuta
ATTATTTATCCCAACTCCTGCGCCTGGTCCCTGTCCTGCCCGCTGCGACCCGTTATACCATGTGAAAAGTGATAAAACATTACGTCCTTGTTTCACTAAGATTGTACCGGCCGGCAATATGAAAAATCGACGTTCACACAACCTATTAATAAATATGGCACACCCATAAAGCTAAGGCACACAAACGTGGCTCGCATATTGTACTGATAATGTTTATTGAGAATAATTATGTCTTAGGAATGAATAAGATAAGGGGTTAGTTAGTTAGTATGTTAGTTTGTTAGTTAGTTAGTTATTTTACCCCAATGATCAGATGATAACATTATAACATAATACTAGTGTAATTATGTTATCCGCTGAAAACAAAACCTTTTTGCATGTTAATAATGCTAGAACAGCATATTTAGTGTGTTAGCCAGGCTGTAATAGCAAGCTGAATGTACACACAGTGCACTCTGACGATATGTTGTGTTTCTAAGCAGTTTGTTTTTAGCTGGCAACGGCCATTTATTATAAACTGGAGACAAGCCTTATTTTGAGGCAAAATCACCAAGCGTTTTAAGATGTTTTTATCAGATTTGACTTGCGAGCATATTTGTGCAATTCTTATGTCCCAATGATCACTGAAAGAGCGGTTATGGCTCTCTCCCTATTAATGCCATTGAGTACTTTCTAAATTAAAACCCGGAAGTAAAAGATGGCTGCCAATTGACCTTTCCCAAGCCCCGCCCCTTTTGGCACATCCTTCAATAACAGTTGAGCATTTTTTGAATGTGAAGGAACCTTCCACCTTTTATGCGCAGTTCATCATAACAAGTCAAAGGGCAACTTCCTTAAGTGGGGTTAGCGAATCTGGAGAAATATTGTTGATATTTGAACTTGAACTGCACTATTGTGCTTGTGTTCCCATTTACAGAGCCACGGCTGTGAAAAAATGCGAGCTTATCCTTTCAGCCTGCACACAGCACAGACAGCAAGGCTTGAGGAGATATTAGCTGAATTTGTAAGCTACCGGGTATTAGCTTACATTCTCTGATTCCACCTTTAACCTAAAGTGTCCCTAGTAAGTCAAAAGCCTTCGCTTGAGTGGCAGGCTTTCTTCATGTTCTGGATAGTTTCCATTGAGCAGTGACGGAAATGTGACAAGAGAGAAGTGAGTTTACAGACTAGCACACATTAAGCTTACCAGCAAGGTCCAGTGCTGTATATCTTTACAGAAGAACAGTTACTTTTAAATGAGTTTTCACACAATTGTGTTTGTTATTTGATGCCCAATTAAATGTTGTTGTGTTAAATGGAGGGTCAGTTATTCTCAAGAGTGGTTGCTGTCTTCAAGCTCCTATAAAAAAAAGAACTTTGCTGTTGGGAGTGCTGTTCCTATTTACGGAACCAGGGCAGAACACACACACAGAACGGTAAGGAAATGTGAGCAGATACTTTGTCAAAACGTGTATAAGCTTACAATAGATCACTATACCTTTAATGAAGTGTTTCTCAATCCTGGTCATGCTTCTGCAGATATTGATAATGACCCTTTCATCAGGTGTATAGGTACAGGGCAGTGGTACACCAGGACCAGGATTGAGAAACATAGTGAGTAAATGGGATGCTGATAACATACATCTGGTTGAAGTTCAAGAGCAAACTATGGAACTTTTGGATGTACAAGAGACACTTACCCTTGGGCCTCTTCTCCCCGGCAGGCCTGGCCTTCCTTGAGGTCCTTGAATTCCCTACAAAGAGGAAGATGAAACACAGCTGGAATGAACACAAGCCAACGGTTCAGGGGAATCAATAATAATAGCACCGTAGTGTAACTATATGCCTACAGTTTGTACTATAACATGTTTCCACAGCAATAGCGCCAGAACAAGGTCTGCTAAAACATTCGGCATCTCTGCTGCTGGAAGATTACGATGGAGTTTTACGAGGTCTCCGCCAACGAGATCTTGGCCGTCTTTGAAGAGTGACGCTATTGATCGACCTTCTTAAGTCACTGTACTGGTGACTGGTATGTTTCAGTCCACAGCCAGTCACATTAATTATGGGCATAAGCTGGATTTCAAACATATCCTGTCAGGCCTGACAGTCTTTTGACATCGGTCTGACAAACTGATGTTTGCTAAAAGAGTGGGATTGGCTGATCATGTTTAAAAGAAAAGAAACAGCACAAAGGCAGCCTAAAGATGCCTCAAACAGTCAACCGTAAGTAGCAACATTAAGTAGAGCAGAAGTGATAATTGCAGCTTCTGCCATATTAACACCAAAGCAAAACCCCTGACTCTACTATTGGAATAACTGAAATGTCAGGAATCGTCACATTATGTTGCTACCCTATGGTCTTATACAATGGGCTCTCCATTCAAAACATCAACTTGCCCTAAAATGCTCAGGAAGGCAACTTTTGATTTGATCTTTTCCTGTAGAAATGTCCAGACCTTTGTTTAACCTTTCGATTACTGCACAAAAAGCAGTAGCAAGTCTGATGCTCTTTTCAGCACAATAAGGGCATTACTAACAGTAACTTGCAGGACAGATGCCTGAATTTTCATCAATATAGTGACATACAGTAATATATATTACATCCATCTACCAGGCTGTGTTTGACACTAGGAAAGGCTGAGAATATTAATTGACACATGAAGCATGATGAAGCTTAAAACTTTCCCCTTCATTCGTTGTAATTCTAGAGGTGCGGTGAGATCTAGCGTTCTGTTAAGTCACCCAAGCACCTCATTTGCATCTCAGTTGGCCGGCTTTGGCTGGGTTCATCATGACTGCCATAGACCTCCAATGGACCCACAAGATAAAAATTCAAGCTTTGTTAAAGCTTTGAAAGCTGCTCCAACATTTGACGGTACAGTCAGCTATTGCAAGCTACATGTAAGATAATACACTTTTTGTCAAATTTAACGAACATCTCCTCGTATTTCACTATCTTACCCTTCTATTAAAACAATAATCTCATATTTCTACACAGCCATGGCTCCATGAACAGTAACATAAACAAAGTGGAAAACACCTCTCATATCAACAAAGCCATAGCACTATGCTTTGGTTCACAATGCATTTCTAAGTGTGAGGCGGCATTGCGGAGAACCGCAGAGCGATACTGTTCAAACATGATTACCTCTGCTTTTAAATTAATCATATTTTATAACTGAGCCATTCAGGTAAAGCTAATTGTTAAGTGAAAAAGAGAAATGCTCATTGTATAAAAGTATATTTAGTTATAACTAAATTGTAAATATAATATAAAGTTAAGACAAAACCCTCAATAATGTGATTAAAGGCTGTATTTTGATTTTATGGCCTACATTGTCCCTTTTACCTTTGACCTTACTTGAAAAATATATTTTCTCATACATGCTCCCAGAGGAATCTAGCACTACAGAGCCAGCCCATTCATTGTGACACATAGCAAATGGTAGCGTTTTACTATTTCTAGCCATGCTGTTAGAAATAAAATCACACAATTATACACACTTACAGTAATAGACATGTAGACGCTCAATCAAATACTTTTGTTTTAGGCAGAAAGTAATGAACACATGAACATGTAAATAGTGTGTAGATAAATAGTTGGCACTGTGTGCATGTCTATTAAACATTTCTACACTCGATTGTTGGCACCAGAACAACTACAGTAGATTGTTCAACTTTGTAGAAACTGTAGTTATAAGGTTAATTACTGTCTAAAAATATACTGCTTATAAGAGCTGCTTATAAAAGTCACTTCACATTCTTCAATAACCAAATAAATAAAAGTGCCACGCATTTTATAGTAAAATAACATTTATCCAGACAATGCATTGTGCTAAATAGTGACTTTTACGATAAAACATATAAACATCATGGAAACAGGTAATTATGAACATCTGTAGTTCAAGTATGGTCTACTGTACTATCCAGGTGTCATGAGGCAGAGCTGAGTGTTTTGTAAACTATACAAGACCACAGGGTTCTGTGTTATAACCCCTCTCCACACATGGAATGCATTCAAGCTCTGGGCTTCAAAGCGGATCTCAATATGTATCTTAACATGAGACATGTAGCTTGGGTGGCATCGTGAGCCCAAATAGCCGTGATAAGACGAGAGAAACCCTACAGAGTCCTCTTTTCTCATTGCAAGCATTCACAGCAATGACCACTAGGCTTCCCTCACACTGGACTGGACGTTTTCGAGAACTTTTCCAATGTAAGAACTTTTTTTTTTGAGAAAGGGCTTCCATGTACTCAGCCATGCGTGCAGGAGGTTTGGCTGCACCAGGGCCTGCGATGGAGTGGGAGCCAAGCAGGGCCTCCATCATATACAGTACATCTGATGTGTTATTATTTCTTACAGTTTGTGTTTCTATTGCATCACGATCACAAACCGGCAGGCCTTCAGAACTTGTCCAGCAAAACTGTCATCACGGGACACCATTTTACTAAGCCCCATTATCTTAGAACAACCTACAAAATCTTTTCTGTTGGAACTTTGTTTGTAAATTAGCTGCGTCCATTATTGTTAAAATCTAACTGCAGCCTAAAAGTGTTTTTTGTTGTTGTAAACTAAGCCATTTAACTTTGAATAGACACACCAATGCTGGTGTTAATTGTTAATTATTGACACATTTCCAGTTTTAATACAAATCTGCATTTTATTGGCTCAAATCACCCAGGCTGGTTTATAACAGTATTCCGTTCATATGTCATCAAACTTAAATGCTAACGTTAGTGTTAATAGAGGTCTCCCTTTCAGCCCCTTCAATGCCTCACTAAGCTCCTTCGGGCTGAGAGCCGTGGTGCAGTTACGTTTTTATTATCTCATGGTTTTTATTTACAGTGCCTGCATTTGATGTATTTAATAGTTTTTATTTCTATTTTTCAATAGCCTGCTACAACACTCTGGTTCTCAATGAGCCTGTCCTGTTTAAATAAAGATAAGACAACAAAACAACTCTGGTTGTAGGGGCCAAGAACTCACCGCTGGGCCAGGTTCCCCCTTCAGACCAGGCGGTCCGGTCAGCAGTGAGAACTGGGTGGGCTCCAAGTCAAATGTTTGGAAGCCATCTGTTGCCGCCGGAGTGACCGGGGCATTTGAGGTTGGTCCGATGTCATCCATCACTTCTGGCTCATGTCTGTGTTGCGCCGTCGTCGTGGTGATCCTCTGCTTCCCGTGGGCGGGGCTGGCGGTAGAATGCCGCGCGTCGGGAGCAGCCGAGGCTGTGGGGCTCGGCCCGGTGGACGCAGACAAGGCCACGCCCACCTCCGAGGTATTAACAACACCCCTGTCACGATCGCTCCATCCGCTGCTGTGTGATGCTGTCGTTGGGGTCGCCGTGGTTACACCGGTACGTAGAGATGCGGCAACAGTTGGAGTGGCAATCGTGAACAGAGACGCTAACGTCGGATACGTTTGGGTTGCATTTAGCATCAACGAGCTGTCCGTTGCAACAACAGACGTTCTCCTGGTGTTGCCTGCTGTCCAGGCCAAGGGAGATCTTTTGGGGAGCTCTGTCAACAGCAACGGGGTAACGCTGGTAACCATAACATTGTGGTCGGTGGTAAACAGAGGTAGCAGCAGTGGGAAAACAGGCCGATAGGAGTCTGCTGCTCTGCAGTGCTTCTTAATGTAGTCACAGTAGTTATGGGCGGACTGGGCAACGGGGTAAATGTCCAGCTGACAGATGGCGCCTTCGAACGGCACTGAGCTCTGCTCGGCCTTGCCCAGTATGAATGTGCCCTGTGGGTCGAGTGCTTCTGCCTTCCCAGAATGCAACTCTGCACGCAGCGTCCTCCTGCCGCAGGACGTGTGGAGGGACACGCGCTGGCCGTGCACGGCCACGGCCAGCGCGTGTCGCCGCCCATCGTGGACGTCGTAGGCAAAGCTGGCGTGGCTCTGCGGGCCCACGTGGACCCGCACCACGCCTGGCAGCAGCTGCAGCGCTAACTGCAGCCTCCGTTGCCGCGACACCACAGCGAACAGGTAGGCGCTGTTGACGCGGTGCAGCGTCAGGCTGGCGACCACGGAGAGGCCGTCGGCCGCGACGGAGAACCCGGGCGGCAGGACGACCTGCAGAGGCGCCTGTACGCGGGCGCTAGGGGTGAGGATGACACCGGACGGGATGGGAATGACGCCAGTAGGAGGGGGGCGGTGGGCGCCCGGGGGGGAAGACCGTCGCCCCAGGAGACCCAGCTGCTGCAGGACGTCCACCTCTGTGAAGGGACACAATGTTATAGTCAGCCCAGTCACACAGCGAGCAGGACTCCCCAGCCCCACTAGTAAGTACATCGCCACAATAAAAGCCCCACTAATATGTACATCGCCACAATAAAAGCCCCACTAATAAATACGTCACCACAATAAAAGCCCCACTAATAAGTACATCACCCCACTAATATATACGTCACCACAATAAAAGCCCCACTAATTAATACACTGCCACAATAAAAGCCCCACTAATATGTACATCACCACAATAAAAGCCCCACTAATACATGTGTCACCACAATAAAAGCCCCACTAATAAGTACATCACCACAATAAAAGCCCCACTAATAAATACGTGACCACAATAAAAGCCCCACTAATAAGTACACCGCCACAATAAAAGCCCCACTAATACATGTGTGACCACAATAAAAGCCCCACTAATAAATGCACCCCAAGAATAAAAACCCCGCTAATAAATACACCCCCAGAATAAAAGCCCTACTTATTATCATATATTGTTTTGTGATCATGTCATACATATCAGAGCTAAATAAACACAAACATAATAAATCATATTCCAAGCAATAATAAAGCAATACTAACTGTCTGATACAATTACTACCTGGGCTTTTAGTTTAATAAATGCCCTGCCCCCGCTACTCCTGAACCTTTGCATTTCTAAATAGGAAGCTGTGAACTGTGGAACTAAATAGCAGTTGATCGCTCCACCTTTAAAGGATAATTCAGAAAAACAATTGTGGACTTTAGAGAAGAAACACTGTTTTCATCTCGAACATGATGTCTTAAGCAATATCCCCCTCCTGAAGACCCCGCTCTCATATAAATTCCCTCAACCCAACTAATACATGTCTAATGGGGGCAATGTTCGTGTTTTGTGGGGCTCCTATATACAGAGTGGGACCAAATGAGCCAGCTGGTTGTCTCGTTAAGAACCCCTACAAGTGGTGACGTGAATGTATTGTTCACAGGGGGCAGTGCTGTGGAGAGGTGGAGGAAACCATACCACTCAAACACATGCCTGGGTGTGTGTGTGTGCGTGTGTGCATGCGTGTGCAGGCGTGCGTACTGTGCAGCCAATTCACATTCAAACAGAATGCTGGTACAGAAATTCCTCTTAGCAAGGATTTTCATGGATAATAGAGAATTAATTCTGCTTAACCTGTTTAATTCTGACTGTACACAATATTTAGATATGAATATGTTTATTAAAATTAGCTATTATACACTACAAACATAAAACAAGCTGGTGTTTTTGGATGAAAAAAATTGCTCCACCTTATTCAATATACATTTTGAACAAAGCTGGGAGTTGTGGAAATTAAAATAAGGCTAATGGAATTTCCACGTCAAACACAATGACAAAGATATCCCAGAATTCCCAGCCAAGCCGCACATCAGTATCCCTCTCAATGACAACCTCATATTGCATAACTGCTGCAACAGTACTTAATGCAATAAAATCCAGGCACAACATGAATGGATCCCTGGAGTAGACAGTGAGTGCTATAGTTTCATGGAGGTTTATTACTACCTAACAATCTCTCTGCGAGAATGATGAGTGTTGAATTATGATGCCAAGACAATGAAAACTCTAAAAAAGTTCTCTATCTTCTGTGATGCAACGGCAGTCTCTTGGAATGACAGATTAAGGGGATGTTATGATGAGAAATAGGGGACCATCTGTACAGTATATCTGACCATCTGTGGGTCTTCACGCAGCAAGAACACAAGATATGATGCACAAGTTGAGTGGTTAGCATAGCTTGCATCGTATTTAGGACAGTAATTAGATGGTTGCTTGATTGACAATGTTGTTACACAGACTGTAAACAGATTGTCATCATCAGCTCAAACGTTATTATAGCCAATGTCATTTAGTTTCATGATGTATATGTTAAAGATAAAGGGATTGAAGGGAGCTGTGTCTTTGTTATCTCCAGAATTATATGAATATGTATTGAGGGGTACATTAAAGTGTTTTGAGGCGTACATTAAAGTGTACTGTGGGGTACATTAAAGTGTATTTAGGGGTACATTAATGTATTGAGGGGTACATTAAAGTGTATTTAGGGGTACATTAGTGTATTGTGGGGTACTTTAAAGTGTATTTAGGGGTACATTAGTGTATTGTGAGGTACTTTGAAGTGTATTTAGGGGTACATTAGTGTACTGTGGGGTACATTAAAGTGTATTTAGGGGTACATTAGTGTATTGTGGGGTACTTTAAAGTGTATTTAGGGGTACATTAGTGTATTGTGGGGTACGTTAGTGTATTGAGGAGCATTGCAGGCAGGGGAATATAAACGATTGCAGCAGTCCTTGAAACTGAGGACCTTCCAAATGATCTCTGTCAAGTGTCAACAGAGTTTTCTTTCTTAATCCGTTTACAGAAAGGAGGCAGCGAGAGTGAAATCTGATTTCTTAGTAAAAATAAAACTCATCGCTTATCAATCACTCCCTTTTTTCAAATTCCTCAGGAAATGGGAGGGAAGGCAGGAAGCCATGGTTTGGGGGCCTGTCTAGAACTTCAAGATAATCCAAGTGTGGACGCCCACACACCGAGGGAGGGGAGGTGAGACCAAAAGGAGAAGCCATCTCCTCCAAGGCAGAGCTAGCAGATTTGTCCTCTGGCCTGCATAGCTCACGTGACATCACTGGCCTGTTCCCGCTGCACATAGCTGGATGGAAGGGTAAACTCAGAGCACCTGAGGAACAGCTAATGAGGCACAGCTAATCCCTGGATAACAAAGTCAACAACAAATTCCCTAGCCTTCACAATGCGTTTCCAATGTGTGGGGCAGAGCTTCTGAGGAAGCAACCCATGGCTTTGAAGGGGGATATATTTTTGTCAATTTAGCAAGAGTCCTCGAGAACGACTGACTACTTTAAATACGCCTCCTAAATGTGTTTGTAAACCCCATGCATATCACTCTCACCTTGTGCTTGTGTCAGTCTGAGTGAGCAGGTCCAACACAGAATCGTCCAGAGTATCAGAACACTCCTGTAGGGACAGAGAAACAGTTGAACTGTCGAATGAGGAGACAGAATGAGAAATAGACGAATGAAGAATCACACTCATCCCTGACTGTGTAAGAGGGCAATGCTGGTTTACTTGTGCCCACTGACAGACCACACACCAGTCGTAGAAGAGCCATTCTTCACGCCAGGGAACGGCCCACATGCTACAGCCGCTATGTAATAGGCACAGTGTAGGTCTAATGCATTGGTCCTCAAAGTGGAGTCACGTGATGAAACACAGCAAAGGGGGTCACAAGAACATTTTTTAATTATTCGAAATAGCATATTTTACCAATAATTGTTAGTTATACACATGGCTTTTATGTATTTTGCTGCTAACCTTTATTACAATACGATCAAATAACATTATGGCCATTATGTTTCTACCTATGGGGGACCTCTGGCATTGTTGCTTTGTGGATCTGAGAACCGCTGGTGTAATGCACTACGTCCTTCCCACACACACACACACACACACACACACATTCCGCGTTGACGCCACTACAGAGTGGCTTCTCGCAGCAGAGCCAGCTCCAGCTCTCCCGCTCCGCACAGGGCCTCTACAGCTGGTTCCATTCAGCCTTGCTTCGCATCATATGGCAGTATCAGATAGGAGAGCCTCTGGAGGTTATTCTTTATGTGTCCGTGGCTGAGCACATCTCATCTCATTACCTGGGCATTACCTCACCGAGCTCCAGGGAACACTTCTAGATGAAGATGAATTAATATAGAGTAAAACCATTGTTCTCGTACCGTGAAGTAAGATTGTGTTAGTGTAACGGTGGCCAGCAGGTAGCTGTGCGGTGAAGTTAATCCTCACTCTCCGACACCTCATAAGACGCTCTGGCGACACAGGCCAGAGCTCATGGGTTTTGGCCTGCCTTGTAGGAGCGTCTACTCTCTAAGTGGGAGATTCTCCGAGGCGGTAAAAATCCCACCTTCGTCACATTAGCACAGCTTTGTCTCTATATGCCTGGGGCAATAATTAGGATGACACGGCTACGGTTAGCCCATTAGCTGTAAAAAACGATTAGCCGTACACACTGAGGCCCCTGGAAGACCCTCAGTGCTTGTGACAGAGAGACTGATTATTACAGCCTTAGTTGACCACATGTACACACACACACACACATGCACGCGCACATGCAGACGCGTTGGACTTAAAGCAGTTTTGCAAGGTCTCCCTCTACGCTGCTCACTGGGATCTTCAAACTCCCAGAATGGTGTCAAGATGCTGTAAGGGTGGTCAGGACAATATATATAAGTCTACGTAATTAGCGTATTGAGAATATTCATAAGTATTCATTTGTTGATCAATTATCTTCTTTATTTACGTTGAAAAAACCTGCATCAAACATTAAATCCAGTTTATCCTTATTGTCTGTACTGTGTTTGTATACCGATATTTTGGAAGTAAAAGATGAACCCCATCTTCCCAACCTTACACATGGTGCTGTGGAGTGGGGGGAGCAAACATATGGACTAACAAGAAGAAAAAGATGTTTCAGGTTGCCAGGTGTCTCCTTATACGATGCAACCATACAACTGTGTAATAAATAACAGGATGCAACGCCGTCAGATGCGTCACTCCTCCCACACTTTCTGTCCAGTGGTGGACAGGAAGCATGGAAGTGATAAAGGAGGAGACTTGGGGAAGGTTCTCCGCCTCACACCGCCCGGTCAAATCAGTGACAGACGGCTGGAAGCACCTCACTAGTACATTAACACGTAACAACACTAGGCTGCGATGCTCGGCTGCGCATGTATTAGCACTTATGTTAGCTGGCAGCTGTTAAAACAGAGAGGTGTGTTGACATGTAATGTGCTGTGAAATGTTCCGTTAAGTTTGATCTGTTCCGTAAAGTTGCTATAATTTCAACAGAAGATTGTAATTATAGAATATGCTGACTGTTGGGGTTCAACTCCTTTTTTTAAAGTTCCTCTGGATAGTATCTGTTCTGTAAATATACTCCGACATATATTCTTAAATTTGAGGGGTTGTCTGTGTAGTCTACAGTCTAATCCAACAGGCGTTACCCAACTGTGATATATCTCGTATCTGAAAATAAAATATACGACTGCATTACTATTGTCTAATAACCCGGGTGAACAATAACCTACAATATGTGGAACAGACCACGGGAACGACCAGGAAACGATACACCCACTCTAGATGTCAGTAGCCTATAGGCCTAATCTTTCAGTTTAGGTGGGAGTGAGTCAAGCGTCATTCATTGTTTCACGCACAAACGGGACAGTTTATGTCACAGAGGTTGTAGGTGGAAACCGCTACACTTCATTATAAATAGTAGGAAGCTTTTGTAGGATACAACTTACCCCCCGACTCCAGATGTTCTCAGTTTGGAGTACGGGGCATTGTCCGGCTCCATAGCGCTTTACTTCATTCTTCCCTGCGACTTTTTACTATAGTATTCCAGATGAAGCAAAATTGCGCAAAGTTCTTCCATTCCCCGGGTACGTTAGATTGATCCTGCAGCGTTATAGCGCTGTCAGTCAGTGGACGCGCAAAACAATAAATAAATCAAAACAGCGCGTTACGATGTCACAATGAAAAAGTGTGGTCTGTCATCGTCCTGTAACGATATTGGCACACGCACTCTGGAGTATGTATACTGGAGGACCTCCACCTGCACGTTGCCTATAGCTGCGCTTGCGGGAAGACGAGTTCAAGCCGCTTCTGAAGACGAGCGCTGCATGTGCCGACTTCTCAAGTTATTGCAGAGGGGATTCTTGAAGACTGTACAAGGGGGGAACACCTCCCTCTGTCGCACTTAGCTGACACCGAAGGAAGCGAATATAGAACGGAGTAGAAACGGGTAGAGGGTTTTCCTTAAGGTGTGTCCTATGAATAGGCCTTCTCAAATTCCACGTGCAAGATGCTCGGATGGACAGAAATGCTGTAAATGCAGTTGTTATTATGGACCCGTGGGTTAATCTATCGCAGTTGGTAACACGGAGGGTGTTTTATTTAGTA
>JAODVN010205364.1:0-12225 GCA_025434125.1 Chologaster cornuta
ACAGAAGCTACAAAAAACCCCAAGTTATTGTGTCCTGTGTGGTACCTAATTCCACAGGCTTCACATCTATGATAGTGGTATTGGCATTTCCCATTGAGTGGACAGATTTACTTTGAGTTTGAGTCTTACCGTTCACAACACGGTAAGAAGAACAACTCTTAACCGTTACAGGAGTTCACACAGGTATTGCACTGTTCACCTTCAAGGTACATGGAGTTTGAATGAATAAGTGCCCAACCATGGCAGAATGCAGCTTTACCCATACAAAACACCCTATTTTAATTCATAGCACAAGTGAGCATAAATGCACTTCTGTTAAATTGGAAATGGCACAAGGGAAATTAACAAAATCACATTTTGCCCAGAGTCAAAAGAGAGATAAAGGAAAGTAAGTGAAGAACAGGGTAGGACAATTTATTGGAAATGTCTGAAGGGATTGAGACTGTAGGATGAATAACCAACATCTAATAAGTGACGTCTAAAGAAAAACAATCAAACCCATCACGTTTCACTGACTGGAAGGGAAAAGGGCATGTTGTGTCATATAATTAATACAGTATACCACCATTAATGATTGGCTTTCAGTCAAGCATTGAAACCAACCATGCGTCCAGGCACAACACTAGGATTAGGGAATGTTTCTTTTACCCTTTCCGTATGGCCAACAGCCTTTTGTTCTAGCTAAAGGCTCAAATCCGCTTCAATATTAATTTTCAGATTGAACTACCACCAAATGTGGCCATTGTATGACTCACAGTGTGGAAATAGTAAGTGCTGCTTTGACAATATACCCCTTCTGGCCTAATTGTAGGTGTTGCAATGGTCTTCCAATGGTGTTCCTGCAGTGTTCCTAAATGGTTTTAAGGCGAAACTATTTAGGCACACCTACTGTACGGTCAGAAATTTGAAATGTAGATGATTGGTCAAATTAGTCATGTAACCTAATGACTTACTGTAATATTTATATAACAGAAAGAAATGGGTAAGTATGGTGTTAGTACTATAAGTGTCATGGGGTTTTAAACAACACGTCACTATTAAAACAAAAAGTAAAGCTATTGGACATTCAACATTTTTCCATTTACTTTTTATCCTAATTATACAATTTCTTTGACTCAAGCCAAGCCAAGCCAAGCACATACTAGTGGTAATCAACAGCACTGCAGCTACATAGAGTATAGTCACTTCCGCATTGTTTTGGTGACAGTTTTGTGAAAGCTGTAATTGAGCTAGTTATAGATAGTTTCACAACAAAATGCAATGTTCTTGACTTGAAATAGATAATAAAACTTTAAATAGACAAACGTGTACTTTGTGTTATAATGCAAAAGAGATCTAAACATTTTTTTAAATTCTCGCCGTTCATATTGATTCGCAACTAAGGTCCCCATAACGCTGAAGAGACTTAGGCTCTCTATTGAATTCTTAGCTATGGTGGGGAATCTGGTTAGCAATAGTGTAGCTCCACAAGGATCTTCCTACAGTACACACCTACTGTATGTAGGCTACTCTGTACTGCACATGCTCGCTTTGTCAGTTCACCTTTCCCACTAGTTTCTGTTACTATTTAAGGTAGTGGTGGCAGGTTAAAACACCCATGGACTGCTATCATTGCAATGCCCTTTTTAGTGACATAACGTTTTGTTAAAGGTGGTGTGACTAATCATACATATATGTCCACGCAGCTAGGGTTTAGAATGACATTACTATGAGAACATAGACCGTACATTTCTGGTTCCCTGCACTGCTGCACTGTTGCTGGAAATGATAAAATTGCAACAAAACCAAAAAAAAATCTTCAAATAAAGAATTTAGGAGGGAATATTTTTAGAAGAGTTCCATGTCAGCAGAGGAATTCCACCTAATTGTGCTTTGATATTATTTAATCTTGTGTCTACTTTAAGGTGTCAAACCTTTGTAGTAAACGCTTGAGTAGAAACTGTAAGCAGCAGGGTTACCAATACAGTTGTATCACAAACAATATCTAACCGCCATTGTGAATGTGAGCTGTTCTATGCAGTGTTGTGTGTGCATAATGGTCCACTTGGTTCAGTGTCGTCGGCACGCAGCCAGCACCATGTAATGACTAGTCCACATCTATACATACACGGACACATTTATAAACAGAGATTACTCTTATTTCTAATTCTTTTTAAATAAAAATGCATCCATATCTATACATGTATTTTTTTAAACATCTCCATCCACATGCTAACAAAGTGCATGTTTTCAAGCCTGTTAGGCACAAACGTAGTATGTACACAAAGGATATTACTGTAGGGCGCACAACTGAGCACAATCGGACCAGCCCAAAACTATTTTTTTGATTCTCACCCTGGAAGGTCTTTAGTGATTGCATTAAGTGTGTATGCACTATAAGGCCAAACTGTGTAGAACAAGCTACGTGTTTAAAAATAGATATGAACGTGAAGCCTAAGCATAAGACACATGGGGTTTAGAAACATACCCAAGCTACAGTATGGTTCAGAGCCACACTATGCAAACTGCAGCATTGACCCGTGTCTCCTAAAAACAATCCATATTCCTCAAGGACATTGAACACGACAAGTTAGATGAAACCATTCTGGGCTAACAGGCACCAGTGAAGGATTTCTTCATTGTATTAGTTAGCATTTGCATTAGCAATTAAGACTAATATATTCACAAGGCTCAATATAGGCTAATCAGCGGCTGTGCATATTTATTTTTGTGCAGGAAAAGACTGAGAACATTTGCATTTGGGCAAATGTCTCTCATGTTTCTATCATTTATTCTATTAAGTTGCACATTGATTTAGATTAATTAAACACAAAACCCACATAGAACCCACATTTAAAGAAATCACTTTACTATTGTTTCAAATCAGGCAGTGTACTGTATGTATGTAATTGCATGTTTCTATTAAATTGAATGTTTATATATATTAGACTTAGATGGTTAAAAGACACAAATGAAATTAAACCAGAAATAGCATTATCACAAGATATTATCCCAAATCCATTTTGAAGCAGTTAAATTCTAAACACATATGCAGCTGTCTTTTGATTGATCTTGATAAGTATTTCCATATGTAGCATATTGGGTACATAATATCGCAGCTGAGCAGAATTAGTATCTTGCCTCCAATCGTCTCTGTTGCCAGAAGTCGTGCTGCTGTGTTTGAAAGCATACGATTAAGACCGGTGCACAGGCATCATACCAACCCAACCATCATACGTGTGTCAGTGGCAGGACCTACCTTTTCACAGATTCGTTCTATAGCTTATCTGTCAGGGACAATAATACAACAACATACATCCTACATATGGAGAAAAGATCTGCATTGTACCAAATAATAGCTCATCTCCACCTGCAATAGCCACATTTGTCTATATTATTTGCTGAAATATTTTATCTCTATTTAAAAGCTGCTATTTTTCCATTTGTTACCTTTTGACTTGAACAGTTTTCGTGTTATTTATGAGTCGATTCTACCACACATCGAGTTTCACTTTACATTATAATCGCGTCACATTTGTTTGCGCAGATGACCTATTAGCACAGTATTAGAAAGAGCCGCAGACCAATGGATCAATGAAACTTAGTCAGGGGGTTGGCACATTGTGCCTAACAGTTCAAATCCCCACCGCTGCATTCACTGACAATCCATCAATTGATTTGCTTCTTACTGCGGGGGATAGCATTTACCACTTGACTGAATGCCAGCCATAATGAGCGGAGACTGCACGAGCCCAGCCTTTCATGTAGGCCCACCAGACCATAACTGCGGCGCGTAAGCATAATCACAATCACATTTGCACACTGCCTGAACAGAACGCACAGTGAGCATACAGTACACTACAGCATACTGTGTAGGACCATCCCGATGTGCGTTATTTTCCAGCCACGCTTTGATAACTAATAGTAAGCAGCAACAGCTCATTTCATGTTTTGACATTCCCCGCTTAATTGCTCCTCCGGGAGTAAAATCAAAGTCATAATAACTTTGACTCAATAGTGCGTGGCTTTTCTCATTGTATGTTGATTTGGTGACATAGAACGTTTATTCACCCAGGAACTGTGTTTGAATATAGAAATTTGACACTTAGCAAACACCACACAAATCATACTAACTGCATTAACGAAGCTAGTTGAAAGAGCTATCGACAACACCCCATCCCCTATATCTCCCCAACCCACAGAGTATAATTTTGTCCAACACCCACAAAATCCCTATTTCTCAGTGATGCACTTCCAATGGAAGCTTAATTATAGAGAATTTCATCTATTTAAGATAGGCCAGTCATTACGGATTCACGGTTTAGCATAGGGGTACAGTATTTTGTGGGTAATGATGATGTATGATGTAATAACAGATTTCTCCCTCTGTCAAATCAGACACTTATTAGCATTCATGTGCTTGTCCAATTAGCTCCTCTGATTAATGTGCCAATCAGTTGAATTTAATGATCAGTGTTACGGAACAGGGTTGCATAACACAGTTAGACTTCATTCAAACAGCGGGAGATTCTGATTAGTCAGTTAAGTGCACAACTAACTGTCAGTTAAATGGGACAAACATTTAATGAGGAGAAATGGACAATGGTTGGAAAAAGGTGTTGTGTGTGAAGTAAGGGTGCTCATACTTACGTAAATGTTAAAAATACACAGTTCAACCAGCAGAGTATCAGGGAACCATATGTTCTAAGTCTTGGTTTATTGGTAAATGCAATATGATGCAACCTGATATGAGAACATCACGGCAAAAACAGGGACACAAATCTGACAAAATAAAAGAAATTTACAGTTTCAACTTGTTGTTTACTAACCCCATTTGAGTCCGTTTCTCTCAGAAAGCATCTTAAGAAATAAATTGAATGTTTTAGAATGTTTTGTAGGTATCATTTTATAGGTATTGTAATAATGAAAAGCTTTGCTGTACACAATTCTTGGCGAATATACCCGAATAGTCTGTAAAGGGAAGACTTTAAATGTACAAATTGCACCTGCAAACTTTAGATTTTTAGGACTGGTTTAATTTCAGTTTTATGGCTTTGGCAGCCATATCAATTTACAAATGTGACAGTATGTTTCACATGTATTTACATTTACTTCAATTTGCCTATTAAAAAAAAAAGAAAAAAGAAAACAACTTAAAAAAGAGACATATTTGAATAAATTGATATGAAATTACTGGACCAAATTTCTGGAGCACATTTACAGTAAGTGAAAACATTGGTTTTGCTGTTGACATGTCTTGTGATTCGGAGACATTCTCGGAACACTTGAGACTATGACTCATGCAGCAAGGCATTCTGGGTAGTTAGGGACAATCAATACTGGTTCATCATAGCCACACACTCCAATTAGACCTCTGGTTTTCCTTAGTAAACATGCTTATTTTTGTTTTTAAATCAAATGCAGTTTGATTGTCATTTGAAAGGAAATGCAGATATGCTAGAATGCTTTTATAAGATGGAGGAATAACACCAGCATGTGTTTGAATATACCAGAGTCATAAGTTGTCAATTTTACAAGGTGTTGTCTGTGTATGTGTACGTGTTTCACTAATCCTATTTACAGGAACAGGAACCTATTGGATGTCAGACAGTTATAAATATTGCGTTGCATATTCTGACCCTCCATTTATTGCCCCCTCTCACCCGTCTTCCCCTTGACACCACAATCCCTCCTCTTGGCCTCTCCCTGGCACCGGAGGTTACAGCGGAAGAGAGCCCTGTTGTGAAGGGCCTGTATGTGGGGGATGGGGTGTGGTTGAGAGGGGGTCTGTGGAGGTTTGTATGGGAGAGAGCTTCTCCAATAACAACAGCCCTCTGTGTGTGACCACATCCTAGCCGACATGCTCTGCCAGGGACTGGCCACTGGCCCGGTTGGCACGTGCACTCCCGCACGCACACACACACATATATATGAAGATGTGCACCAAATCCAGTTGCTTGATATCTCTCTTGGTGTTTCATACAAGCACTCACACACACGTGCAATTTTGTGCGTGCGTGCGTGTTTGTGTGCGTGCGTGTGCCTGTTGTAAGCTCCAGCTGGACCTTTTTGTGGAGCTGGAGGCACAGATGAGAGGACACACACGTACACACGTACACACACACGCGCACACACACACACAGTGTTGCTGCAAAAAACGCAGCAAAAGCTCATTGAAGTTCATTAAAAGATTCTTTCTTTATTCATGTCCTCACAAACACTTTTTTCTCTTCATAGAGCAAAGTAAAATGGGCATCCAAACAGACATTACTCCTGTTGTAATGATCAGACTCCACAAAGCTTATATAAAGAGACCGGAAAGCAATACAACACTGCGCAGCACAGGGTCTCCTCCTATAGAGTTATTCACTGGATTCAAAAGCCATTTGTACACTATTCCATAAACCGCTGCGTTGCTGTGTGTACTGAATATAGGGGATTCATTCACAGCCAAATGTCAACAGTAATTGAATTCCTGAGAGCCGTCAAATCATCTGCAAATAACTTGGCTGCTGGGCTGGCGCAGAACTCGATCTTTCACCACCCTGATCAGTTATTAAAAGACAGGTAGCGGTACTGACACAGACGGGAATTATACATCATATATGTGTCATTCTCTCACATATTCTCTTTTGCTCGCACATCCATTTCCTCATATGTATGTGTGTTTGGGGTTATTGATTGCATGCTTTTTCTTTTCTTTTTTCCCCACAGCCTGTATGTTTGGCGAGTGCATATCACCAAAAAGCTATCTGAAAAGATAGATATGATTTATTGTAAAAAAAAAAAAAAGGTAATTCATCAGCTTTTGTCAAATCCATATCTGACACGAGACGTGCACCCTCAGCTGTAGCAACATCATACCCTTGATAGAATCTGTGGATGCCTGATTGTGTGTGTGTGTGTTGGGGGGGCTTGGTTGGGTTTCATGGTGCAGGACGATTGGCAGCACGGGATTGGACAATATTTATCTACAACAGAGCTTGGGGAAAATAGGTTTGTCCCAGATGACATTTTCATCGATTGAAACATGGTCTGCCTTCTTCCATGTGAAAATGACTAATCTTTGGCTATCTGGTGATGCTGGTGTTCCTGGGAGGTCAAAGAGCCATGTCCACTAATGCTAGAGATGAATTTCTCCGACTACAACGACTTTTCAATCTTGACCCTCTACTGCACTGGAGGAAAACAGTGGTTGTAAAGCAATGAAGTGGAAGAAAGACAAACAAAAATAATCCAGTAAAACATGTTTGAACAAACGAACAAATGAAGTCTGCAAATTTCAAAAGCAAACTTGGATGAGCTTCCACTGAACTGAGCTGAACTGAGTAAAAAAAAAATATAATATTTTCGACACACATACAAGCCAAGCCGACACGTAAACAACTTTGCTCTTCATCTCTCTATCATCTCTCCACCCTGCTTATAAATGTCTCTTCAGTTGTTGTTTTCTCACAAAGACAAACAGGCATCCACTTATACCAAGTGTACCTAGTAATCTCTACAAATGAGGTGCCCACCACTGTTGTCATGGTCACGGCACATTGTGCATTTACCTTCACACCCCAGATTTGGTTCTGAAAAGTTTTTGCTGAAAATCCCCAAACTCCCCGGCATTGGTGAATACTTGGCATGGCTGTATGCGTCAAAGGCAACTCTCACAGTATCAGTGTTCTCCCTGCAGATATGCAGATCTGATGCACTGTATAACCAAACCAAAATCCAACTGAAACACTTTTTCTCCCTCCACACTTCTCGAATCCCTGCCAAAAAAAAACAGCGCTGCTATTATCATGGGGATAGTGACTCACTGAGTCATGTCATTAGATAATGGGGTTTGGTGAAGCTATTAAAATAAACACATTTATTTGATGCAAAATGGAGGTGGATAGTGAAGTTTTTTTTTACAGATTTACTACTGAGCCCATCTGGAAGTACGGAACGGTCGACCCATACTACTGTTCTGTAACACTATTGGTTTTGAGAGCATACCACAGCAGCCATCTTCCCCTTTATTGCCAGTGGCACTTGGCCATGCTATTTACAGTGTAATCCCAACTGTAAATAAAGAGAAATCCCCCATGGAAAAGCCCTTTTATCATCATCTACTGGGTATTTTATCAAGGTGAGAGCCACCAGAGCAATGGGCAGGGTCATGGTTATATGGATGATATGGCCGTAAGCATGTTACTGAATAATCTATGTGTACGCTCCCTGTCAATATCACATTTAACATTAATAACCAAACAACATGTGATTAATCACACCATGGGGTGTGTATGGACCAGTTTACCTAGAAAACCTTGAACACCTGCTTAATATTTTATGGGATGACTAAATAAACAGGGGCAAGGTTAAAAATGCCATCGGCCAAATTTTTACCGTTGAGCAGTCTACTGGAAAGACAGGTCACTTCCTGTATACATGTACAATGTACTGTACACGTGTAGAAGAGAGAAATTCAATATTAACGCGTAAAATTATGCGTTTCAACGAAACATCGAACCATGTCACTACCACAGACATAAATACATAATGGTTTTATGTTTAATTTATAATGGTCTTACGGTCAATATTAATGTACTTACAGGTATTTGTAAAGCAGGACAGGACCGCTAATGGTCTAAATAATAACCCCCCCCCAAGAGCAGAGAGAAGATAAAAGGGCATTTTAAGAGATAGAAGGGAGTACAAAGAGGTGTAGAGGTCATTTGTTGAGGTGTAGAGGTCATTTGTTGAGGTGCATTTTGAAGAGGTGTGTCTTGAGTCTCTTGCTGGAAGATTGGTAATGTTTCAGCAGTGCTGACTTTTGCCGAAAGCTCCTTCCACCATTATGGTGCCAGGACAGAAAACAGAGTTCCTCGTATAGCGACACCTTGTAGCAACGGCGGTGCCAGCCGAGGTGGTAGAACAAAGTGCTCTTGTTGGGGCCTGGAACCGGTCCATTGCTTGGAGGTAGTTGGAGGCAGTTCTGTTTTATAGGCCAAAACAAGTGTCTGCAATTGGATGGTAGCTGCAATGAGGAGCAGGAGAAGATGAGGGTTACATGGGAGAACAGGTTGGGTTGTTTGAATACCAGGCAGGCTGCGGCGCTTTTGAACACACTGCTAGTCTTAACACTGAGTCACAGTAGTTCAGATCGGAAATCACTACAGCTTGGACCAGGAGTTGTGTTACTTCCATTGTGAGGAACAGCCTTACCTGTCTTTATTCTATTTTTTAACACTAGCATTTTTTGGCGCTGCTGTGTCTGGCTGTGACCGAACACTGAATCCTGAATCTTGAACAGGACAAGAGAGAGCCGAACAGGACAGACATAATGGGCGCAGCACAGGAAATGCTTTCTATTCTCTTGCAGCCTGCACAATGCCTCTACAGTCTCCTAAACTTCTCACCTCAGCCCGTTATCTGTAAACCCATCTTTACGTAAGCAAAGGAAACACAACCATTTCTATGCCTCCATTCTCTCCCCCTCTTCCCGAGCCAACCCCGCCACACGCAGCTCAATCGATAAGGCGAGCAATTCCAGTGACGTCCGTGCTGCATGTGACAAGACAACAGACTAAAACTCTCTTTGTCAGACGCTATACACTTGGCCTCAGGGTGGGTTGCTTCTCTCTCCTTCTTTTTTGCTTTACTGTGGCCTAACTATCGACTGGCCGGCTGAATGACTCTCAGGGCTTTTATCCGCTCCACCATTTAGAAGGCTTTGAAAGGAGGCGCTTGGCCTCTACGTTATCGCCGGGGCGATAGAGAGAGAGAAAGAGAGAGAGAGGGAATATGGATATGATAGCTTCCCACCTCCCACCCCTTTATTCTCTCTTTATCTCCCTCTCTCCCTCTTTCTCTCCATCCCTCTGCTTTTCTCCCTTGCGCTCCCCTGCCCCCCGTGTCACCGGCTTTCCGTCCTAGCAGTAATGGCTGCAGTTACTTACTGGATTTCCCTGTCCTCCACGCATGATAATGGGTGAGCTGACGGCCGACGCTGGCAAACACTTACGAGGCCACAGTCTGCAAAAGGACAAAGCCCGCCGGGACGTGAATAGGAGTGTCTGTCTGTGCGCGCTCGTTTGTGTGTGCGTGTCTGTGTGTGTGTGCGTCTGCGTGTCTGTGTGTGTGCATATGTGCGTGTATGCGTGTGTGTGTGTGTGTGTCTGTGTGTGTGTGTGTGTGTCTGTGCGCGGGCGTGTGTGTGTCTGTGTGTTTCTAGTGAAATACAAGAGGGGAAATTGAATATAGAAAAAGGAAAGCATGGCATTGCTAGTTATGCAAGTGTTTCTTGTGTAAGGCAAGTGTGTGTCTGTGTTTGTGTACGTGCGTGGTTGCGTGTGTGTGTGTGTGTGAGAGAGAGAGAGAGAGAGAGAGATAGAGAGAGAGAGAGAGGGGTGAGGAGCATTGAGGGACACAGGACTAGGGGATATGAAGGGTTCAGGAGATCCCAAGGGTGTACAGGGATGACGGAGCACATAGAGGAGAGAATTGGATGAGCTCTACTGGCTGCACTAGACGTTGTGCCCTGGAGGCTGTGTGTGTGTGCGTGTGTGCGTGTGTGTGTGTGCTTGCGTACGTGCGTCTGTGTGTGTGTGTGTGTGCGTGTGCGTGTTACACACACATGCAAGAACATACATGTTTCGTCATACTGTGCATCCATTGTTCAAATGCCAAAGAGTGGCACATGGTTGGGTTACGCACAGTGTCAAGCAAATGCTAGCTGCTAGCTTCTACTGTATCTTCTACTTATTCATGCTCTTTTTGCATTCAACCCTGTTTTGGTTTAAACTCATGTATAATGTATAAAAAACTGAAAACTTAAGACAAACATTCAAGTTCTTTTTTTATTCTTGTCATGTTTCCTTGGATAATTCATGTGGTGGCGGTAGAATAAACAAATGCAGTATGATTGTGTTAATATAGTGGCAACATTCAAATCCCTGTGTGAGTTGTGCTGCGACACCAATGTTGAAGGACTAGGCAAGGCCTGTGAGACTATGCTAACAGACAACATGAAGATACTTCTTCAGTGTCAGTGTGAAATTAAATGGAGGAAAGGGTGGTGTTGAAAGTGAATGAGTTAAGTAAAAGATCTGAATTCTAGCAGAAAGCTTGCATGCCTCCTTGGAAGCTCATCAATAACTTAGGCAGGATGGGAAATCCTGTTCACAGACCAGCTTTAGGACACAGCTGGTCTCTCTCATTTTACATGCTTAACACATTTTACGTGACAGGACGAGCTTCACAAAAAGGCATCGTATGAGTCCCCCTGAACGTCTTTTATACAGCCTTGTCATGTCGAATTACTCCTTAGACATGTAAGTAATATGCCCACATCGCTGGCTCTGCCTTTTCAAAGTCTCTTAACTGGACAAACGTCTAATTAGCGCTATAGCTATATGTAACATGAGCTCCTGGTTAAAGGCAGATTCAGCTATGCTGCAGAAAGGTGGTTAATATTTTAATGATCTAAACATAAATACTCCAATACCTTAGTGCTCACCCTCAGAAGATGTGCACTTCAAGATACACATTGCCAAGGCTGGGATAGTGTGGTTGGTATGACTTTATTGGGACTAACTAAACTAAATAATAATAACAATAATAATAACTGCAGTTTGGAAACAACATATACCAAACATAGTGCATTCATGCACTGAATAAAATCACTGATAAAATAATACAGATTTATTATGTGCAGCACGATTCCCTTACGTTTCAATTTAAATTCCACAGAAAATGAAGCTTATCAAACATTGACTTGCAAGTAACAAAAAAAAAAAACATCAACTTTTAAACATTAAAGAATGATTTGGCCATGTGAAAATACTTTGATTAAGACGCCAAAGATAATAAACACAAACATGTTTAGAATTACTGTTAATGGCAAAATTACTCAAAATTATATTTTTTTAAATTATTTTAAATGTCTACATTCGGGAGTAGACCATTTTTAATAGTCCCATTATATAAATATATAAAGAAAAATAAAACATAAAAAAATAATTTTCTTGGTTTAAATGTTCTCAGCTGTTATATGTTAGGTGAATATATGGTCAAACTGTTCGATTAAACAACACCACGCCATATAGCCAAATTAAAAGCTACCACCTTGGAATGCTTTCTATTCTGAGGGACACTGAAAAACGTTTACAAAACAAAATAAATGGCCAAACCTAGTAGTGCAATAATTCAAATTTTTGGAAGACAACGGCCTAGCGGTGGTTAACGTACCACGCGCCGGGTCACAGGTGC
>JAODVN010205676.1:0-12215 GCA_025434125.1 Chologaster cornuta
ATATATATATAGTTTTTTTTTAAATTATCTTAGAGTTTACTAAGGGAGCAAGCAAAAACACGTTAGCTTGGTTTGTTAGCACGTTCTATATGCTATATAACAGTGACGTAACACAAACAAACACACACACAAAGCCAATGAACTGACAATGGCCAGGGAGACCGCGGCAGGTGGCATCTTAGTGAAGATTAGACTGTGGCAGGGATGATTGTTCTAGCTCGGTATATCCACCACAGGCACGCACACACCGAGACAGACAGACAGTGTAGGCCAGGGCTTTCCAGCAAAGTTTCAAAAGCACTTTACATTTGTGAACTGCACTATCAATGCTGAAGTATGCTAGTTTCCTCCTATGTCTGTGCAAAACCTTGGGATGTGCTTATCCTCCACATATTGTATCTGAGCCTCACAGGCTGCAAGACCATATGACACTCTTCAGGTTGTTAGCATTTCAGCATGATGAAATTTTCAAATAGGCATTCCTGCTTCAAAAGGTCTTTTTTTATATTAGCACACTAATAGACTGTATCTTGATTGTTTTGGGGGGGTCAGGCTGGGGGAAGAGTCATTTCTCTCTTCGATATATTCCCTGTAAGGCGAGCAGTCATTTCAAGGTGATACATCTTCTGTTTGCCCCAGCCGCCCACCTAGGGTATTTATTTGGCCTGAGGGCACTGCAGAGAAAGTTGCACCAATTGTGCCAATAGAGTTACCATTGTTACAGAACCCGTTCTTAATTATAACTCGCTCATGCCGTAAGGTCCATTAAGCTAACTCAGAGCCATGGAAAGAGAGAGTTAAACCAACTGAAGTTCAAAATGTTTAATGGTCACATGGTTCACGGAGAGGCAAAACTGTTAAAACAATAAATCAGTCAATAAATGCACCAATTTAGATATGAAATAGAATTCATAGGGTATTTTTTGTATTTCTTCCGGGAACTGTTTTGAGGCTCCACAATCCGCTATTGCTGTAAAAAAAAACAGTTGGTAATTAAAGTGAACGTAGATGACGCAACTCCACACACACACTTAGCCCAGACAGACTACATGGGTCTGGGTTAAGTGTGTCGCTGATGAAGGTTCAATGGTAGTCGTGTTATTATTGAGATAAGAGTCGATATGACTCCTGTCATTTTGTTTTACACTTTGAAGAAACCACAGAAGAAGAACTGTGATATCATCAAACAAAGAGCTGAGCAAATTTAAGACATCAGTGGGTTCAGCAGTCTGCCTAATAAACTTGCCTTATATTGTTTCTCAAAGACAACATATCTATTATTAGCATATTAAGTTATTATTATGATGCTTGGTGGGCCACATATGTTTGGCAATTATTAACGTGAGCGTCTATGAGAGCGAGACAACGAGAGTATCCACCCTGCAGCTTGTTCAATGTGTCAAAGTCAATGGCGAAGGTTTTCAATAGAATTATAGGATGCCGATAATTCCACGATTCTCTGGCATACGGGCTTTTTCAAAACAAAATAGCAGTCCAGAAATATGCTTCCAGTTTGCAAAGAGGTGTTCTACAACTGAAATTACATTTGTTAGACAAAGTCTAGACAAAAAACGAATAATGTTGGTAGACAATTAGCAACAAATTCTAGGTATTCCTACTGGTATCAGTTAAAACGTGACTAGTACAATACCCAACCATTATCCTCACTAACAAGAGCTACGGGAGCTATGTGCACACACGTAAGGACTTGTCACTTAGACTATTTTCGTCGCGTTGATTATTGGGTCTGGACTACTACATTACATGTCTTGGCTGTAGAACAGTTAAGAATAACACATTTACAGTAATATATTGACTTGATTTGTATAGTGGCTAACTGGCTGTACAGTTTATTGAGCAAATGTACAGTGGTCATGGGTGCAATCCTCTCGTGGGCCACATGTGGGTAGTTTGTAGGTCTTCACTACATTTTAAAGATAGATGACAGTTGACTGACCCCAATTCACCAAAAGGAACAATGTGCTGGCTTGCTAAAAACAATGGCAAAATAATCCACAAAACCAATTGTGTTCCTTTAAATGCCCACAAACACAAGGGATCTTTTAGGCTTTGGTAAATCTTAGTGTGAGTGTGTGTTTGAGTGTATCAGCAGGGCGCTCGCTAAATACACTTGGACAGAGCCACAAACATTCTCTGTACTGTTCCCGGACTTCAACAATGAGGTAAACATGCCTTAGAAAGGAAACGTCCTACGCACTCACCATCCTGATGAAGAACTCTGGCTTCAGCCCCCAGTTTGTTTGACAGTCCCCTTTGACTCACTCTACTCTTTGTGCCTTTACATCTTCTGTTGTCGCTCCATTCTATATAGTCATCCATTTTCCTTTCGTTTCTTCTTTTTTTAAAATATAATTTATTGAGAAATGCACATAGAAAATATTACAAACACTGATTTCAAAAATATTCTCCCTCACACATCACTTAATAATACATAAATAATTATACAATTTACATTAAAAACTAAAGATTTTCCATATATCAATAGTTCCTTTCTATTTATCTGACATCTTAGCTCTTGTCTTCCACAATTTGCTTTTGATAATACATACAATCTTCTATTGTAACACTTTTTCCAACATCAATAAAATGTCCTTCAATTAAACCATATAAAACAAACTTTTTATCGATAGATTGATTCGGAACACATTTTTGTAAAGATTTCCAGACCAGAGAAAATGGTAAATTGTTTCATCTTCACCACAGTTAGGCATTGGGCACAGTGTTGTTGTAACATAGCACCATCCTAACTGGGATTCTCCTGACAGAGATGAGCTATGTATGTCTCACATCCTCAGATAGCCGCTTGCTTGTTACATTCTTTACAAACAGACATTTTCCCATGCCTTCAAATGATATTTTCTTGCTAGGTAATATATAGCACTAAACGCAGGCCTACAACAAGGTTTACTGTTAAATATTCATGTACCTGTCATTCAGTTATACCGTACAGTTCTGAAATGTAATTCTACAAAGATACTGTAAACACAATGTTAGCTAAGTTCTTCAACTGTATTATAACGTACAATTGGTAAATGCCAGGTATTTTGTCTCGGTGGCATTGCCTTTAAATTATTATCTACGTTATTATAAATATTCAGACATATACGTATGTCTGCGTCAGTTCCCCATGCGCTTGAACCCTCTGCCTGCCAAAAACCACACGCCTTCTTTACCAGAACACAGCTGGTTGCTTAGCACTGCCTTGGTTTCCCCTGGCAACCCCAAGGGCTGTAAAAGCCATGTCATTTTCTTTTTCTTCCCCTGGCCTTGATAGACAGAGCAGGATTCGCAAAGAAAGGTTAGGACCCCCAACCCCCTTCCTGACCCAGACAACATCGGTAACCATGTCCAATCAATCGGCCTCACCCCCAAAAGCCAATATGTGGCCAATAAAGGAAGGCAATGAGAGCCACGACCTCACAACAACACACACTTTGCAGTCGCAGAGCTGGTTGCACTGTAGCAAAACAGGTGCGCAGGATGTTTGCATTACACACTCCATTGGAACAATGTGTCGGAACATTACCATGTCAAGAGAGCAATCGCTTGATGAATGAGGATGTCCAATGGCGAGCAAGCGATCAGCGAATTCATTTCAGCAATGGCCGGGCTATTGTCTACACCTGCCATTCAAATGTCCAGCAGTTAGCTAACAAGCTATAGGTACATCTAATGTGCCAGCTCTGGGGGAACTTTTATCATTGTTTCTGTGCATGCAAGTTCAGAATAGTGTTTTATGTGTTTTGTATCATTCTCACTTGCAGCAATAAAGGTTGTTTTTGCAGATTCTAGTCTAATACTCAACTCAACTGTATAACAGAGCCCCAAGAATCCCAAATGTTGACATTTTACATCTGGAAAAACAACTGTTCACAAGTGTATGGACAATTCAAGATAAAATTGCAGAGTGTATCTGTTACACTATAATTTACACGTTTTACACTTCTACAGGCAATTGGTTGATAGGTGAAATGGGCTTGTCAAACCTGTATGCCCATTACAAAAACAATTATAGATAATGGTGACAGATCATCAAATATATGGCTGACATTTCAAACACCTTCAGCTATAAAGGCCGTTTGACATCTTTTCTCCACAATGTACATTAACAATTGGCTTGCCTGGCAAATAAGCAAACCGCTATAACGGATCGATAGTGTAATGTCTCTTAGTGCTTTAATCTACCCCTGAATTGATCTGTATATTTCTAATTACATTCACAACACATAGACACACATTAGGCAGACAAACAGGCAGATTCATTGAGTGTCCTAGAACAGCATACACAAGCAAGCGTCCATGTTGTCTCTGATCTATTCATCCAAACCCCCTGATTAGAGATAAGCTTTAACACGGGTAAGTATATGAAACACAAAAACACTAATCTGAGAAAATACAATTTATACATTACACACCACTGGGGAAAACAAACACACATATATGTGTCGTTGCCGAGGCAAACGCACACAGAAACACACACGCACATATGGAGAAACACGGTCACCAATGCGTGAAAACGTGAATACAACGTACTGGATACTAAGCGCCCAACTTGCTTAGTGCTGATAACAACCACGGCAGACACATGTTGGTAAAAAAGGGGAGGAATCATTCTGTCAATGATGATAAAGCTAAAGAAATTTCAAATAAATGGGGGCTTTTTCATTAATAATGAAACAAAAGATGGATAAACATTAATGGGTGGTCTTTTTTTTTCTACTAGCTAACAAATCTGCCATCAGCCGCCATTAAAATCCTTAAATGCTTCCTGATTGGTTAATCATATACTAGTCGTAGCCAATCATTATGATCAAATGCAGGAGCCACGGAAGCATTTGATTGCAGGAATATCAAATTAAGTATGTCTGAAGGGCTGTCTGAAACCTAAAATTATGCCTTTTGAAATCACCGTAATTTAGCCAAATTTTAAGATATGTATCATGGAGCAGGCAATTCCATAATCCCCTCTGACAAATGACAAACGGGAGGGTTTTGGTGAATGTAAGGCAAATTATGATTTATTAAATATGTTTCTGCTAAACTGAATATTGAAAACATCAGAATATTCATTTTCTATATCTGCCATGCTTAGCTTTATAGAGCTTATTTTGTATTTGGTATGAACTTGATTTGCTGCCTCAAATGCCTGTCCACAGCATCTCATGATGTCACCTAAAACCAAAGTGCTGCCTTCAGTTATGGATGGCTTTATCGTTTCTCATTTGCGTGTACATCCTTACTTTTCCAATAAAGAGAATCTTCACCCAGCCTTTGCGCTATGAATATTTTAATTACTGAGACAACAGCCAGAATCTGTCAAATATCCATCAATGTCTGAGACACGTAGCGGATGGAAAAAACGAGGCTACATTGCATCATGTGTGCCTGTGGCACACAGTGTTAAATTGTATTTAAAACCATTCAGGTCGGACCATTGACTGTATACATACTGTTAATGAACAACACACACAGCTTTGCTCAAGAACAGGTTTTAAGGTATCTTGCGCCGTCTTTGCAGTACCGGACTCTGCCTGTATGAGTATTGACTCCCTTTAAACTATAGTTTAAAGACTTTACGCTAACAAGCCATCGAATGGTGCAGGTTTTGGCACTTCCACGTTGTATTCATTTTTCAGCACTGAAGTGTCCGTTGAGTCTGAGTTATCCCCGTTACGCTACTTCAGAGGGAACATGGAGGTGCTTGTTCATGCCGAGGAATTAAAGTGAGTCGGCAGTGAACAGGATAGAGCGGACAGACACAGCCACACCAAGGGACAGGCCGACGCCACGGGGGAAATCTAGGGATCTGTAGGCGAAACGAGATGGCAAGGAGCTACACCTTCTGATCTGTTGCTGCTAATAATTATCACCTCCCGCAATCCTGTGCGTCCGGACGGCGCGCCTGGCGTGGCTGCCGGGCGCTAATGAATTCATTTCCTGCGTGTTAATGAAGCGATTCACACGTGCTGCCCAACTCATCTGGCATCAAAGTTAGTTTAGTTAAATTTAGTCCGAAACACATCGGGACATGGATTAATCACGATACAATAGCCTCAACTCAGACGAATTACTTCCTTACCCCCTTCAAACCGGTCACAAAAGGTCAAAGGTCACTTACATACAGTAGCCTACTTCCTGGATGTCAAGGTTTTTCCGTTCACCAGCCAGTGTCTCTCCAGAGAGGCAGGGCAACATCCACATTGGCAAGCCACATCTTGGACACTGGTTGGACAAGCTAAAAGTCAAATCTGTTAACGCAGACTCTCTTCACACTAACATTTGAATGCCTTGCTTTTAAACTCCCTGGCTCTTCATTTTGTTTTACATAACTATATATTAACCTGCCAATATCACTGACCTCACCATATCTTAAATCTCAACTCACTGGATATGCACCGCGTCCCCTCATCACCCGCTCAGTCTCTTTTCCTTTACTTTAAATCTTCAAAATGTTTGCTCCTGTTCAGTAAAACGCTTTATATTACGTGTCTTTGTATTTGTGTATTTACAATGTAAGATGTCCTTGAGTGTCTTGAAAGGCACAGACCCTTAAATACAATGTATTAGAGTCAGCCTGTTATGTGTTTGTGCAAAAAAATCTAATCTGGCCTTTCAATACAGCCCTGGCTCTGTAAAAAAGCTTTATCCAGAATCCCTGATCTCTACCTTAAATATAACATAGCTAATATGACTGAACAGCAATTTGAGCCAATCAGAGGTCATAGAGGGTTTAACAATCAGCCCTTTGTGGCCAATGGCCATAGGAGCAGCAGCAGTAACAGTGATGAATCAGTGAAGTGTAAAATCAGTAAAATCAGTAAAATCAGTAAAATCATTTGAGGAATTCAGATGAAATGCGAAGCTGAGACAATTCCTCCTGCGCCCACCAGGAAGTTAACGCACGTCTCAAACCACGAACACCCCTCTTTCACACTTGGGTGCTTTGAGGAAAACAATACGTACTGTATTTGACCCAAATACCAACCGTAAACCAGAAATACTAAAAAACTTAAATAGATTTTTTTTAAACTTTTAATGAGTCAACATTGGAAAAAAAATTGAAGACGCAAATTTCAAGTATCTTTCAACGGGTACATTGATCCTACGTATTATTTTAGATTAGATAATTTTTTCAATAAGGTAACGTATAGTGTTTATACACAATAGTGTCTGAAAGTGGCACTCGGTAAGACGTGACAGCAAGCAGTTACATGCAGCTCTAACACAAGACAAACGCTAGCTTGAGAAAAGCCACTTTTCATGAATAAAACATAAAATGCACATCCCACAGAGACACTTCACCTTCCCCGTGAGGCCCTTTAAAACGCAATGCAAAACAAATATAGAAAAAACTATGGAAAAAAAAACTATGGAAAAACTGACGCTAATGAGGTTCGTTAATGCTGAATGCTACATTCTTCGGCTATGTTTAGATGTACCGTTAGGGCTCTGTTTTACTGTAATGAGAGGCTACAGCTCCCTCTTTATGGTCCTACTTAAGACAGCATAAATAAAGGTTTAGCATAAACATACCAGTCAATCTAAGCGCCTGTATGATCTAGTCTATACCCAAAGCCTGAGAAAGAAGGGGTTTGTGTATAATTAGTGCCAAATGTAACTCTGTGTGTGTGTGTGGCTGTCTATAGGGGTGCAAACACAGGCCAAATACAGACATGATGCAGTGCTTTAGAATAGGCCTACACACGCACACACACACACACACACACACACACACATATGTTTGTCCAATGTCACGAATACAGGCTTTAAAATAGGAAATCAGTGTCAATTTAGAAAACAACAAGGATATCCAGCCAATACCATAATCCTCCCTGAGCTAGACTTTTCTCTGGAGATGAACCCACAGGACTGCCATGGCATCAAAATAGAGTATTGGTATCTGGGAATTACCACAATCGCAAGGTAATTTTGTGCTTTTAGACCAGTGGAGCTGCTGGTTCGAAAAGTAAATGAACCAAATTTTATCACAGTCATTTCCCCATCCAATGCCATGGATACGGTTTCAGAAAGCTATCCATTTTGGAGTGACACGTCAATTTGGAGCAACCAGAGGGCGTCTTTCTGAGACGAGCGGACGCTGTGGATGAGAGAATCTTGCAGGTGTGGGCAGTGTCATTCGAGATTATGAGACGTCAGCTTGCCTGTACCCATCCGTGACCTCTGACCCAACCACGACCCCCCCAGCCGACTGCTCACACCTGACCCGGTGCACCGACAGTGTAATTGCTTCACAACCGACGGGCACCTTGGAAACAACGGCGTGGCAACAGCGCCCAAACAGTTCGAGGTACAAGCCCCAGATGGAGCGATAGCGATGTTGACCTGCTTCCCGTAGCTCCCGCGTAGGCACAACACTAACAGCATAAGGCTGTATTCACGGAGACACCGCTGCTGTCAATCAAGAGATAAAGCCACATTTGTCTCCCCCTGTGAGCAAACACATCAGCCACATTCCTCTGCATTCGCCAACTTTCTCTCTCTCTCTCTGCCATGAAACAACAACCGTCTACAGCAGGCGTACTGATGAGGACAAACGGACCGCCACACATTTACACACCGGTCCAAGCTGCTCGACCATGGAGGGAAGAAAAATATTTCGATTGTTTTGGTCAATGGTGAAATCACGAATATTTACCATGATTACTTTGATTTAGGGGAAACCCACGCGAACACAGGGAGAACATGCAAACGCCACATAGAAAGGCCAGGACAACCGGGGTTCGAAACTGAGACCCATTTACTGCGAGGCCGCAGTGCTGTCCACTAGAGCCACCGTGACTGTAAAGCAATATGTTGTATTTCTGCAACAAAAAAAACAATGAAACAGTAAAACACAACAATGAAAACACCTTCAACTAGTGAACGTCTGTTAACTTTTACCTGGGTAGGGTCATTCAGAATACACTGCAAAATAAGAGTTTACTTGAAAATCGTATAAAAGCAAAATATCAATTTTTTTCTTTATTAACATTGATTTTGTGATTGTTAGGAGCTGAGCATGTAATTGAAATTACATTTCCCATAATTACACAGCCCTATGTGTGGCAGTGCCAGGCGTATGTTGTGAGGCAGAACAGCCTACGGAGGCAGGCTGAGCTAGTTGGGTCTCAGGGGGTCCGCTACGTCCAGTTGGACAGTGTGATGCATCACTGTCTCGCTACGCACCACATGCGGCTAATCTCATGACTGGCACACACGGATATGCATCAGCGGTGCGTTAAAATATGCAAACGGTGGCGAACGTTTGCAAAGGTTTTCAAAACTGTTTTCTGTTTGCTTTGAGTGCACTGCAATTGTTTGAGAACACACGAAACCGTCTGAGGTGACGATTAACATGGACTCTGGAAGAAGGGTGTAAATCTAACGATTTGGAACGTTTACACAAATCATTCAAATTATGTGTTCGCCTCAGTTTTCTGAATTTGCATGCACCTCAGGTGTCAAAAACTTTTTAAAGATGGGGAATCTTACTTTTTGCTTATGATTATGAATACTGATACATTTTTTATGCAATTTCTTTTAAAGGGCTCCTCTCATACGGTGTGTAAAATATCCTGGTTTGGAGGCATTTATTAAAGTTAAGTAATGACTGTCTGCTTTCTAATTGGCCCATTTTATAACTGCAACTTGGAAAGAAGACTATATAATTCCCAGTTGTGAGGTAGAGAATGGCACAGATGATATCTTCTACAATACTGACAATACTGACCATAAATAAACCAAAAAGGAGCAAACATCTTCTCAAAGTCTGCTAGCTACCGGTTCTGTATCCACACTGAAAAAACATGATACAGTGTTTCTACACAGAAACAGTGATTGGTGCACACCACATCACATATCACTATCCTAGCCAATTTGGGGGGGGGGCGGAGCTTCTGAGGGCGTGTCCTATGACATTGGTCGAGTTTAAATACAAGCTTTCTCAGGCATTGCTGTCGTCACCTTTAAAGTACATATGAAACATTTGTCGAGAATATTGCAATACTATTGCCCTATTTGAGGCTGCATATGCACAAGTTATATGTCCATTATTTGGTATGCTTCTTTTACCCAAAGCAATAGCCTGCTTTAATGTGTTTACAGTGGCTGTCCAAAGATAATGCTTTGTTAAAGATTGCTGCTTTGTTAAACATTGCTGAATTCCATTGTAGATTCGGCTGCATTGATATGTGGGATGGCTGAACGCCTCGTCAGAGCACATTTGTATAATCTGAACTGCATTATTGCTTTTTAATATACCCCAAAATCTTTTAACCATTATTCCTTTTACATTCATTAGTTGGTTTTAGCCACTGGGCATGGCCGCCCTTAAAACTGGTCATGCACACGAGCACACACACAAAGTTGTATCTTAAAATAATTCGTTTTGCTGCACACCCCCCATAGCACACATTCCGCAACATAGAAATTGTGCAGCAGGTCAAGCGCTGCTGAATCCCGACTGTGATCACTTCAGAGTTTAGGCTACTGTCTGTGAGGCCCTGGGGGATGTGTTATCACTGTGACCGGGCACTGTGGTCGATGTGTCTGCCCCTGGGGACGCTAATGCTCGCCCCCTATTGGAGCCTTGTTGTACTGTAGTCAGCACTCCGCTGCTATTCAGTGGGTTTTGGCCCTTGTCTTAGCACAGGCCTTCTGTGATGACTGGGTTACAATAAGTGGTTTACATTTATGACTTATTGCATCACATAGCTACCCTGACATGCCAGATCCATCCATCGAAACAGTTTGAAAAGGGCGGGCACAGTAATGCTTGGCAGTTGATTGGATCTGTTAATGTTGTTTTTAAATCGTCTGTTGCTTTCACTGTTGACACATCTAAGCCACGCCCCTATCTGTCAGCACAATGTTGATTGGTCAAATCAACTGCTAGTTTATCACTGATATAGGCCAACTGTATACTAGATCATATTAAATCCTGTATCAATTCTTACCAGAGTAATTGCTTCCAATGAAATATTTATGTAAATGTTCAAATATACCATGTGCATGTTTACACTTACTATTCTGACTTAACAGTCTACATCTGCCTCTGATGTGACGTTTGAATTAATAACTGACATTATATCCTGTGTGGTCAAACGTTATTTACTATTCTATAAACTAATCGAATCAGCGAACAAATCAAAAAGACAAACTCTTATTTTGCTTTGGGGGGTGTCGTAACACAATCTAAGAGTATGTCTTTGAATGTGAGAACACACCATGAAATAGATAGCTAAATTAGAATTACTCATGTAAGGAAAGATGAGGGTTTTTAATGAATGGCGTCACCTCTGAGTTGGCTCTGGACAGCCAACGGGTTGGAGGAAATATGGGGAAGATTAAAATATTTCATTAAGCTACTTAACGTTTTGGATGGAGTGCATTCCCTGAAGCTCATTATAACTTGAAACTGACAGTTGACGGCAAAGCTCTTTTTTAAACCTGCTACCTGGGGTTATTTCTTAAATATACCATTTCACTTTTGAGAAAGACCTCAAACAAATCTTATCCGCTGTAGATTTGAACCATTTCTGTTTCAGTTAAATGAACAAAACTGTATTAAATTCAATTCAGCCTTGATCGCAGTCTACTTTTGATTCCTTCTTGAATTGGAATACAGGAATGTATCAAGCCCGGTGCCAAGCCTAGCTTCTGTATTTTTCTTGGGTCAATTAAAGACTTTAAACTTTTTTACATTTTGTGTCTGCTATTCCTGAGATAACCTACAACACACACAAAAAAAAAATCATCATTCATGGTTTTGGATATACAGTTATTGTTCAAAGGGAGTGTTGTCTGTTTCAATATACTATTTCTTTATTTAATAATGTATCCTCATGTCATTATCTCTTCTAGGGTTTGCAAGGATTGCATTTTTTTGTTCTTTGCAACCCGTTGCAGCCAGGGATTAGTAGAGTCTGTGTAGTAATAGCTCAGGATTTGACCCAGGATTCACGTCAGCTGTGTTAAATAGCAAGTTATCACATTATAACAATGACACAGCAAGGCCTTGCGATCAAATGAACTAGCACAAATACAATACAGTATAAGTAGCCCAAACATAGAAGCATGAATGCGTACAGTAAAACTGACAATGTCTGTCCAACTGCAATGAGCAAGATAATGAGATCCAGGTGGTAGAGAGAGAGAGAGAGAGAGAGAGAGAGAGAGAGAGAGAGAGAGAGAGA
>JAODVN010205888.1:0-12212 GCA_025434125.1 Chologaster cornuta
GTAACTGTAATGGATTACATTTACAGTTTTTTTTCTAATCAGTTACTTAAGTATGTCATTACATCAGTTACTTCCCAGTCATACTTTGAGAGGACATATTCTAGGGTGTCAGAACATAACAATAGAGGAGACACTATTAGCGTAATGGCAGAATGTATGTGAAACAGGTATGTAAACTAGCAACGTCGTGCATATTAAATAAAGTATTAGATTCATATTCATATTAAACACAGTATTAGATACGCAAAACACAAGAAGTCCCTCTTTTAACAGTAACCGGTTGCACCTGTGGAGTATCAAGACTTTGCCATCCTAAATGTCAGCAGAGGCACAAACACAACCAGAACCCACCTTCCCTTCACCGGGCAGGTGCTTCATGTTGTTTGTGGAGCCCACCTTGGAGCGGGCGTTACGCACGTCAAGGGCTGGCGCCGTGCCGGGGCGTGCGGGCGCGGCCTTTGAGGTGGTGGTAGTGGTGGTTGTAGATAAGGAAGTTGCGCGGGGGCCGCGGGGCCCCAGGGGCTTCTTCTCTGCTGCGGTCGTGGTGGTGCCGGCGGGGGAGGAAGGGGTGGCAGGCTTGGCCGGTGCCGTGCGGGCGCGGGGGGCACTGGCGGCGGTGCCAACAGTGCTACGGAGCGTGCTGGTCTTGGGCCTGGCGGTGTCGGCTTTATGGGACATTAGAAACACATTTTGTAGCGTTGTCAGGTTTCAAACAGTCAGACATGCAGATGACACACTGCATCCCCTATATTTTCCATTTTCAATTATCAGCTTCGGGGACTTCAGAAGTACTTCAGTGCTACGCAATACAGGTCTACAATTCATCACTATAATCATTAAAGGTAAAGTCAACTATTGCAAGCTACTGTTATTATAAGCTAATACACATTTGCTCAAGTCACCAAATATCTCCTCTCATTCTGCCATTTTACCATTCTCTCTGCATTTAGAACAATATGATACTTCTACACAGCCCTGGCTCCGTAAATAGTAAACAACAAAGCCGTAGCCGCTTTGCTTCACAGTGTGATTCGATGTGTGGGGCGGCACCGGAGGCTGTGTAGGAACAGTGTTTTCATTTTAACTCAAATTTAGCAAGCGTTCTCGAAAATGACTAACCCTGCCTTTAATCTCTAATTATACTTATTATGACATTATGCCAAATGGGGTTTAGGATTCCCAGGTAGAAGGTAATATGTTTAAGTTCTGCAGTTGTTACCTGCTGGTCTTTGGATAAAAGCTTCCACTAAACGCCCTAAATGTATAATGTAAATGGTGTGATCTACCAAACAGAACTAGCATGAAGCTAATGCCAACCCACCCAGAGAGAAAAGTGACATGAATACACAGTAAGTCATGTGCCCCTGCGTTTATGTAAAGCCATTTCACTTGTAGTTTTAGCCACGGCAGATTAAGACCTGCTGCTTTAGCAAGAGCCTTGCGTTGCCGTCCACCGCCTATGGGACCGACAGTAATCCACAGATTGCTGTGGTGACGGTTTTAAACTCTCCAGGTCCTTTCATGAGCAAAAGCGCCTCTCTACAGCTCGTCCCGTCATTGTCATGGTTTTTGCTGTGCCTGACAGGCCTCTGACAGGTCGCTGAAAGCACAAAGCAAGAACCTATTCCCTCTATAGGGGCGGTCGGAGCTGTGACTGTGCGGAACGAGAGACATGAAAAATGTGCCGCTTCGCTCTCTTGCGTGTTTGCTGCTGAGCGGCTCTGCTGTACCTGTGGCTGTCTTTACTGTGCTGCTCTTCCTCTCCTCCACCGGCTTGCTGTCAGTCTTGGCGGCTGAAAGACATGCAATGGGCGTTAATAAGTAAGTAAGTAACACCATCGGATTAGGATGTGTGTAAATACTGAATGCAGCCCAAATGTGACAAACCCCTAGCCTCATTTAACCTTTGAAAGATGCATACACTTTTCTATGCCACCAGTAATTTAACAATACAATGCATAATGCGTCATCATTACAACAGTTCTACTAATAACAATTCTCACTGGTAATACAATATATAATTTCTACATGTCTTGTGTGAGTATGTAGGGCTATTGAGTTTGGGTCCTGGGGACCCACTGACCTGCACCTTTGTAGATGTCTCCCTGCTCCTGACTCAAATGAACGGGTCATACTCAGCAGAGATAAATGAGTCGATATCAGGCTTCTAACGACCCATTCATTTGAATCAGGGAGACCTCTAAAACATGCAGGTCAAGGGCCCTTCCAGCACTGGAATTGAATAGCCCTGTGTTTTTACCGGGGGGCCTCCTGGCTGCTGTGCCAACGGCGGTTCGTCCGGCTGCAGCGGGGCGGGTGGAGGTGCTGGGTTTGGCGGCTGCTGCTGCGGAGGCCGTGCTGTTTTTGGTTGTGGAGGAAGACGCCCCTGCACGGGCTGGCGGTGCGGCGCTGACCTTTGGCACAGGGGGGCGCTTCTCTGTGGTCGTCTAGGTGACGCAAGTCAGAGAATGAATACAAATTACGTGAGGAATTAAAGCGAGGAGTGCGGGCAACAATATGCCGTGATGGATTGTTAAATGAAATAAAAACACTGTGGGAGATTATACGTGACTCAGTAATAGAGGGCAAAGAAAAACCGTACAGCTCCTTCCCTGGTGGGTCTTCAGGCAGCTCTTTGTAAAATATCTGTCTGCCTGCTGAAGACTTACCTTGGGCTTGACATCACGTGTGCTGGTAATGTTTGTGGTGGAAGATGGGCGGGCAGCGGAGGTGGAGGGCCGCTTGAGACCAGCAGCTGGGGTGGAAGCCGCTTTAGGCGTGGGGGCTTTTTTACTGAAGGGGGCCAAGGTGGAGGTGTTGGGGGATGGGAGGTGGCGTCTAGCGGGGGCCGGGGCCGCTCCACTGCTAGCGGCCGTGGGGCTCGGCCGTGCTTTGGCAGCAATGCCTGGCTTGGTTGTCCCAGCAGGGGGCTGGGCCACACCAACACACACACACAGCATGGATGGATAAAAGGCAAAATTAGGAGGGGAAGCAAACAAAAGCAAAAGATAAATGGTAATGACAACAGAAACCAAGTTAACCAATAATAATAATAATAAATATAACCGTGAGCGGTAATGATCGGGGTTCAAACAAGGCCCAAAGTTGGGGAAAAAATTCGACAATATATTTTTTTAAAGATTTCATAGCAGCAAAGAGATGTCACAGATAAACAGCCAATATCCAGGCTGCCTCCACAAGCTTTGAACTCACAATCTTCAAAGTTGTGACAGAGTTGATTAACCGCTACGTCATTGGAGGTAAGAGTGTTTTTTTTTTTTCATCAAAAAAGTATAAATTAACTGCATTGAATTGCACAATTCCACCAGTAGATGACAACATGAGACCATAAAATCATTTGGCCTTTTGTGAAACATTGAAAAAATATTATTTAGATATTTCTTATTTACCTTTTGCAAAATGTTATGTCTGTTCCAAATAAAATGTCAGAGATGGAGGATTTTGACATATAATCATTATAGAACGCTGAATGTATGGTTGTAATAAGCAGATATCTAGATCATTTAAATATTCTCTATAGAGCCAACAGACCTGCCAACTATTATTGAAAAGCTTAAGTTTTACTAACAATTTGAGTGTAATTTTGAAGTGGGTTACCCCCAGCTGAAACCAAATTGCCACTTACAACTTGCCCATGGAAGCAGTTGTAAGTGAAAGGCCTGTTTTTTCTTAATTACTTTTCAAAACAAAATTGTGAATATCTGAAACAGATTTTATACATATTTAAAAGTATGGTATTAAGATGCTTTTTTACAGAATTCTGTTCAAATCTGAGTTGCAGTCTTATATGAGTTGTTGAGATTGCAGGATTACAAAACTGACACAGCTGGATTCAAACCATCTACCTTGTGTATTGCAAAATTCAATTTTACCGGCTCAGCCATAGAAACTGTTCTATGTACATTTTTTTTTTTTTTTTTTACATGTAGAATTTCATAGTGTATCACAATGAAAGATAAAATATGATTTTTATAGGTAATTTGTAAATTGTTTTGATGATAATCTAACAATTATGATGCCATACATTTGTATACTAATTAAGATGTTGATTGGACATTCAGAGGGAATTATTTAGGACACTTTAATTTTGTGACCTCATAACAAAACATTGACAGTAAATAAAACGGTTTTAGATATCAAAATTATTTGAACAATTTAAGATCAGCCTGGTCTTTAGATGCTATAATCAAAATGTCATTTGAATCCGAGCCGCAGTCTAGGACTAGTTGATCAAAGTAGATTTTTCATACATTGTGAAAAAGCTGAAAATGTGACTTGCAAAAAGTCAAAATTATAATGAAACTTGGTGCCTTGTAGAAAACATAAGATTTTTATTATTTACATTTAAGTCCAGTACTTTTTGAGATATGGGTTAAAATGTAAAAGTGTATGTTGTAGCGCCACCTATTGGCTATTTGTCCCAATGTTTTGTAGCACCATTCTTTGTGACATCACAGATCTATGTACCAAATTTAATGTCGATTTGACATACACAGCGGCACTTACATGCTTTTGAACTTCGATTAGCCGTTTATCGCAATATCGATGAGCCAGCTAATTGGCACTATAGGAAATATATGCAAATGACCGAAGGTATAACTGAACAAAAAATGTTAGTTATATCTTTAAAGGTTTTTGAGATATCGAAATGTAGCGCCCCCTATGGAAGAAATGTTAAGAAATTTGATTATCCTTTAAAGATTTTAAAAGAAAATGTGTGTGTAAAGTTTCGTTACGTTCAGAAGAAGTTGGTCAATTAGTAATTATGGGCAAAGTTGATTTAGTCATAACTTTGGAACGAAGTGTTAAATCAGAAATCTGTGAATAACTTTTTGTTATCATGGTCTCTACATGATGTCTGACTTTGTGAGATTTGGATGAGCTAGTTAATTTTGAATTAGCATTTCGTTTTTAGGAAATAATGTGAAAAGGAGAAATTTTTACAGCGGAGAACCAGATGCTGAAATCTAAATAATATATAGATCTTTGGTTTTAATATTATAGTTTATATGCACTGTATAGAAAATACAGAATTACTGCATAATACAGTATTTCTGTATATTATATACAGTAGTATTCATAATTAATACATCTAATACAGCTAATTCACCCAAATGCAAGCTAAGGCTCAGAAAACAATAAGCAGGGGAACATGATAATATTTTCCCCATACTAAACATTGCATTCCAAGTAAGGCGATGTTTGAAACCAACCTTGGCCTTCTTCTCTGGACTTGGCAGGTCTTTACTTGGCACTGAGGTGCTACCGTTAGCCGAAGGCTTGCTGGCAGGTTTCTTGGCTTTCTCAGCTGCCTCTGCTTTTACGGCGTTGTCTTTCTTCTCCGCTGCCTTTTTTTTCTCCTCCTCTTTCTTCATGTCCTCCTTGTCTGCCTCAGGCTGTTGCTTGTTCTCCTCCTCTTTCTTTTCCCCTGTCACCTCGTCCGTTGCGCTGGCTTTGGCTGCGACAGCCTCCCCTGTCAGGGATTCTACTTTCTTTGTCTCAAGCATTTTCTTGTCCGGTTGCTTCTCCGGCTTGTCACTCCCAGCGTTTGACTTGACGGGAGTCTGCTGTTTCTCCGGCTGTGTCTCCGACTGTGTCTCCGACTGTGTCTCATGCTGTGTCTCATGCTGTTTCTCTGGCTGTTTCTCTGGCTGTGCCTCCGGCGGCTTCTCTGTTTTTCCGACAGACTCGTCTTTTTTGTGGTCTGCCATCAACTTACCATCTGCCTTCTTTTCTTCCTCTACTCTTTCATCCCTCTCTACCTTTTCGACCTTCTCTTCTTTTTCCACTTTCTCTACCTTCTCAGCCTTTTCCTCTATTTTGTTGGGTTTCTCCATATTTTCTACTTGGTCAGTTTTTTCTGTATGCCCAGGAGCGTCGGGTGTTTTTTCTGCTTTCTCCGTTTTATTTATTATTTCTACTTTTGGAAAGAATTCCACTTTTTCCTTTTCTTTATTCTTCTCTGTTTCTTTCTGTGTCTCCATCTCCTTCTCTATTTTAGCTGGAATTTCACTGCTCGTCTTTTCAGCCATGTCCTTTTCCTTCTCAATGTTTTTGTCCGGAAGATCAGTCTGGTTTATCTTCTTCACGCTGTCTTCCATCTTGTAATCCTTTTTCTCCATCTGGCCCATTTCGTCTGGTTTCACTGCTGAGATAGACCGGGAGAGAGAAAAAGAGAGAGATAAGGCTTGATTAAAAGCGCGTCTTAAGTTTCAACGCAGACACAATGCAATATGTTACAGTATTTTGTCTAGAATGCAAACAAGATAAAATATTACATGGGACCTTTCCCAACAGGAAGTGAGCTCTTAATAAAGTTATAATAGGAGCTTACAATAGATATAGGCTGACTTTCAGATGTGCCTGAGAGTGTTAAATGAGATTCTCCTAACAGAAAACCTTTAACTGGCACAGAATATGATATAAAGAAAAAACTGAATGTTCTAAAATTATGACGGAATGAAAAAACAACAACCCAAAAAGGGTCGATAGGGGAAAGGAACTAATGGGAAATAATAGATAATGTCCTTTCCTAAACCACAAACAACGAGGGGACACACATAACCATAACACTATCTGACAAGCCTGATAATAGCACGTCATTTACAGTAGACAGCTACCGCTTGATACTGTGGACTCTGTTTGCAACTCTTTTTTATAAAACACCGTCCTTCTGTTTGCTCAGCTTTTTCAAACAGCCGCACTATCTTTCTCTCTGCGCTACACACCTCATCTCATCCCACCTCCTCGTCCATCTGCTTTCATTTCTCTCACAACACCACTTTGTCACTTCTCTCCTCCTCCTCCTCATCCGGAACTCTCTCTGACTGGTTCTCGTCACTCTCTCTCTGACTTCTTACACATTTGTATTCAAAGTGACACGTAGCAACAGTTTTGGTTGGTCCAAATATTAAAGAGATGATTACATTATGGACCGGGTCCAAACACCCAGACCACTAGACTATCCTGCCAATACAACTAATAAAACAAGAATACAAAAAAGTAATAATAGACAGAATATTTACATTATAAATACTGTATCATTTTTCACTGGAATTGATTTCCTTCATCCCTTTAAATAGCATTGAACGAGGATTATTTCTCACAGAGAACTAGCAAATTTGAGGCAATTAATAAATGTATTCTTCACACATTTTGATACCAAGACAATAAAAAAAATGTGATACAATAGGATTATTGCTCACAAAGATCAAACAAAAGGTGAGAATATACATTTATTCCTCACCAAAACGCATGTAGATATTTCCGAACAATGTGAGGTAGGCTACTTAGTATATTCCTCACCGAACACATTGGGCAATGTGTGTTCCCAATGTCCCTACCACCTTTCTGTCGCTCCCTGACTACTACTACTACTTTGGGCAAATGTTATGCTAAAGAGTAGATGCCGACAGAACGTGCTGCTCGCAGCAACAACGCCCCGTTGACGCCCCGGTAACGCCCCGGTAACGCCCTACCAAAGATTTTAAAAATGATAGGATAGAGCATTTCAACGGTTCCAAACAGTTTACTGCAGAAATACAGTTTTGGCCTCAGGTTGATCGTAAGTACTTTGTAAGAAAAAGATCGTACGAATTAATGCAATTTACGCAAAATACGCAGTAACGCCGTAGAATGAAACCTCTGTTAAATGATGTTCTCTATGGCCATATGCAGCAGGCAGAAACAAACCCGTCAACAAGCATGGTGAGCTCATTGCAAGAGCTCACGCCAGGGCGTGTGAATCATTAACAGGGCTTGTGATGGGAACCATCCATCACAGACTCACAGGGGTGGTGCCTGGGATCACATCAGTGTGGCGGACACAGGGCGGAGAGCGGGGCGCTGTAACAGATGAGGTCATCTGTGAGGTCATTAATATGTGTGGAAAGTGTGGTCCTACAGGCTCAGATGTCTTCATCTGGATAACATAGCAAGCCTGATAAGCAATGGTGCATAAGTCAACGGTTCGTATAGATATAGCACATGCCTCGAATACGCGACGGGACAAAAAATAAAAAAACTTTTTCATTTTCCTACACAGTTCCAATGTATCATCACAAGCCAATATCCTATTACTGTAGGTAACGTATTTGCCAGGAGTGTGTACATGTACCGGGAAGCCATTGTGCTGCAGGTTACAGGCCTAGCCAAACCGATTCAGGAGAAAAAGGCTCTTGTACATAGAAATCATAGCAACTGCTTTTGAAGGCATTCGTAAACGCAAACACGTCAGGGCTATCCGGGCAAAGCGGTGCAGAATTCACACGCACATACAAGCAACACAACGCAAACACAAACCATCACAAACTGCACATACACTCTATTCCTCTGGGCCAACACACCCCGGGTTGCCTAAAGACTCGTGTGATATACAGCACGACTCGTGAAAGAACAATGAGCACGGGGGTGCAGCTAAGCTAGGCAGATCGCTTCAAGGGTTCATTCATTTACATAATGATAACACTTACAGCTCAATTAGTTAGTCTGGGCTCTCCTGATAGCCACAGGGGCCAGACATCTCATAGTGCTGCTTCATTAGATTTACAATTTCTCCATTGTGGTAACATATGCTAATACTATTCTCTAAAAGTCGACGTGTGCCGTTTAGCCATAATGAGTAGAATTCATTAATGTGCATGGCATCAGGGTGCTTTTCATTTAATCCACCACGAAACACATTTAATCGTTTGCCTTCTATAATCTGTGACATAATGCATTATGCAATCAATAATTTATGTTTAATTAAGGAAATCAGGGACAAACGTTTATGTCCCTTTGCCATCATCAGTATCACATCACATACAATTTGCACAGAGGAAAGTGCCACATCTCCAAAATACACACACACACACACACACGCACACACACACACGCACACACACCATATTATAACTATTAATTAACACTGACTGGTAGGCCCCTTCAATAATATTCTCTTGTTGACAAACAAAGCATGGAGCAAAGCAAAGACCACATAAGCTATCCGGTTTTAGAGCCATAACCCCTAGGCAACCACTGTTGTCCAACACACACAAATTGGAAATTAGAGAGCAAAGACAGACTCACAGACACATGCAGCAGATATTCTGCTCTTCATGATGGACTCATCCCACAGATAGTCATTAAACACTAAAAACATAAAATGTCGCCTATACACGCCTTCTCTTGATTAAAACAGACTTCCCCGCTTCTCTGCTCACACATACACACATTCTTGCATGTACACCCCCCCCCCAAACACACAAACACACTAGGGGGCATTAGGAACTGGACTGTAGCCCAGACGGACAGACAGACAGACACACAGACAGACAGAGTCTTTGCCACTGTCAGAATTGGAAATAAAAGAGCAGACTTCTTCACACAATATCGCGGTGACTCTTTTTAATATATAGATAAATTACCTAGCAGACCTATTACAAAAATCAGAGGCACCTGGCCTGATGCTACAAGAAGTCAAATTCCTGATTTATGCAGATGATCCAGGCCTGCTATCACCCACTGCTAAAGGTCTACAGCAGAACCTAGAGCTCCTTCACAAGTTCTTACCTGGGCCCTAAAATGTAACACAAATAAAACTCAATCAAGGTCCAAAACCACAACACACATTCACAATAGGAACACACATCCTTGACAGACAAAGAGAGAGCGAGAGGTCATTAAATGAGGCAGTTCTGGAGCGGTTCTGCCAGTCGATGACCCTGTTTGCTTAGGAGTCCGACAGTATTGGAAGCGACTGCGGTGCCATGTTCAGCCATCTTGGCTCTGTCTGCCTTTAGGGCTGATCTAATGAGCCGGGCATTCACTGCATTGGAGACTACTAGAGAAGTACTAGGGAGGGGGAAAACGGAATCCAAAGAACACAGAAGCACATTAAAGTAATCTAGGATATAGGCTCAAAGAAAGAGATGGACAGAGATAGAACACATTAGGTACACACACACATGTGCGTGCGTGCAGTGTGGGTAGTCACAAGCTCGCTCTTAAAGTTTTGTTCCATTCCAACCAAAGTCACCACCGTTCAAGTGTCTGCACTACATTCTCTACTGATCTAGATGTGTCTCATAGTCCCACCAACGCGCCAGACACACGGCAGAAGAATGCCAAGTAGCTTTGTGGAAGCCCCCCCCCTCCATTGTCATTCTCTGCTTCACTCTCTCACATTATGTCGCTGTTTGTCAGCCATTGTTTACATTTCTATTACTTCTCCTGCCAACACTTTTTTAAATAAAAAAAGGAAAACTAAAAGAAAGAAAGGATTACATGACCCCTCATAAAATGACAACACGGTATACAGCGTGTGCCGGCTGAGAAACCAGCACCAACACGCATCCGACCGCCCACAGCTCCAATACACACTCCGCTGAGCTATACTGCAGCTAGGTCCTTCTCTAGAGGGAACCCGGTTCAGGGCAGGGCTTGTTCCCTCAGTGGCAGTATCGATGAATGGAACAGATGTACAGTATAGAAAGGCATAGTTAGCACGTGCTAAAAACCATTTGTTGACACTGCACACTGCCTGCGGGTGCTTTGACAACTGCGTGTGAACGTGATATTCAGCCTTGGCAGCTGGCCAACAGGCACAGGTGGCAAACACGCCTGTTAACATGAGCTTCACCTACCACCCACAGCGACCGAGGGGTTGCTGCTGGAGCTAAAGCCGCGGTTAGCGTCGCCAACTGCGGCCAGGGCATCCTGCGTCTCCCCACCTGAGAGTAACACGTCGTCACCGGTGGCGGCGTCAAGGTCGAGGTCAAAGTTGACGCCTGCTGTTGCTACGGCGATGTCCCCCTTCTCGACAACAGCGCCCAATCCGCTGTCTGAGTTGGCGGAGGGTTTGGTGCCGGGGTCAGGGTCACAAACAGCGGGGTTGGGGCTTAACGGGACGGGCAGCGCCAGGTCGTCCCCCACCTCCACCTCCGCGTCCTGCGGTGCTCCCTCTAGTGGCGATAGAGGGGTGGCAGCGTTGTCCCTGAGCGGCGGGAAAGGCTCGAGGGTGAGCCTGGGCTCCAGCGGGTCCCACCGCAGGTCGGCCTGCGTGGCGCCGGCGCCAGACAGCGTGGCGGGCGGCTGCTCCTCTGCCACGGTCAGGGAGCGCTTCATGGAGGAGTGGGGCGCACGGCGGGAGGGACCGGGCGGCAGCTGCCCCGCCGCTCCACCACCGCAGGGGGGGTAGGTGTCGGGAAGCTGCAGGCTGGCGGGCACAGACAGGTGGGAGCAGTCGGACATGGCGCGCCGCATGGCCTTCCTCTGCTGCTCGGCGCGAACGATCGGACTTGGCCCCAGCTCCTTCTCCTCTGCCTCCTCCTCCTCCACCTCGCTCTCCTCCTCCTCCTCCTCCTCCGCCCTGGCCCCTGCCACGACCTCTTCGCTCTCCTGGAAGTTGTTGTTGACGACGGCTCCCCCGCCGCGGTCGCCAAGACCCTGGGGCTCCGCCTCCTTGCGGGTCCCTGCATCGGCAGCAGAGGAGGAGGCTCCGTCTGCCGGAGCGGCTCTCGGGGGCGAAACGGGGAGAAGCTGCACACACCCGGCCAGGGAGCCAGGTGCCGGGGTAGGCGGGCGGCTGTCGCAGCCCAGGCCGGGGGGCGATTTGCCGGGGGACGCTGGGGAGGGGGAGGGCGACGAGGACAGCGGGCTGTCGGGGCTCTCGCCCGTGCTGCCTAGCGATGTGTTGCCTAGGGAGACGCCGCTGGGGATGCCCCCCGCTCTGCCCTCCCCCGCTTCCCTCTTGGCGCCTGCGGGCGGCTGCTCGTGGAAGCACAGCTTGTCCTCGTCGGTGAGCGGCCCCGGGGAGCCCGCGCCCTCCTGCCAGTCCCAGCCCGGGGCCAGGGAGGGCGCCGGCGCCTTCCGCAGCTCCCCATACTCTGAGGAGAACGGGGAGTCGGCCCGCTGCTCGGAGAGGGAAGACATGCTTTTGCCCCCTTCTTCTGCTGCTACTCTGTCACCTCCCTGCCCTGGCGGTCTTAATAGGCTGTTATTAGAAGTGTCTTTGCTGTGTCCTGGGTAGTGTTCGCTCCGTTGCTCCGCTCGGCGTTCAGTCACACGCGTGCGTGTGTGTGTGTGTGTGTGAGAGCGTAGCGTCTCCTGCTGCGCCTGTGCTCCTCTCGCGCTCCTCCACTCAAGCAAACGCCGAGAGCGAACTGAATCGGCTGCTATCTCTCTCTCCCTCTTTCTACCCAAACCGTGTC
>JAODVN010205996.1:0-26235 GCA_025434125.1 Chologaster cornuta
TAGTTTATGAATTTAATAGTTAATTACTGTAAAAAAAATTGCAATGTTGGTTAAATAAAAACACATTGGCTAAAATGCCTATTAAACCTCACAACAATGAATAATATAATTGTGTCTTAAATGTTAATGATTGAAAGTTAGAGTAATCTGCTACAAATATGTAATGTCAGCCATGTATTAGCTGGACAATGTTTAAATGTGTCTTCTATAATCATAACAAAATTAAGTTATTGTGATTCAATTATTATAAATCCCTTTAGAAAAAATGTAATTTGCCAAAGGAAGTGTAAATTGGGATACACATTGGAAAAGAGAAAAGTGATTTTCAAATGCAGGAATAGCACTTACACCCATAGCTTGTTCTTCTCAAGTACAAATTTAAACCCTGGTCAATGTAGGCCCAGCACTCAAATTTGAAAGAAAATCACATCACGTATGAAATGATTCCATAACTCGAAACAACAGGGAGCCGATACAAAAAATCAAGGCCAATGAAGTGTTAAAGAGGCTGCTGTAACATTGCAACGAGTCAAGAGCGACATTATATCAGAATGTCTACAGAGCTAACAGAAAAACAGCTGTGCATGAAAAAACATGTTACATGCAGAGAAGGCTACAAGGCTATAGCTGCTCTGAGATGTTGAGGAGTGCAGGCCGCTCTGCACTTAAGCACGCTATCAAAGCTATATGAAGACTTTTACACCTATTGAGGTTTTTTTTTTTCTCCAAGCTTCTCTACATTATTATACTTTGTTGGACTTTTAGAACGTAAATGGTAACGTAAAGAAACTTTGAGGGTTATTATGCTTTTACAAAACTAAAGGTTACTGTTTCAGGAAGGTCAGATGTGTGTATTACGTAATAAGGACTCTAATAAATGATATAGAAGAGATGTTTAACACATTTTTAAGTAATATGGGTTATTTAGTAAACACAGCCAATACAGTTTACTGTAAACTGCATCAGCCTCAGCTCAAAGGTCGAATCATCTGAAAGCCACTGCAGATGTCTGAAGAGACAGCAACACCACCATTATCTGTATTTATTGACATTAAAGTATCAGCAGTGCATGTGCAAGTGCATACACGTGAATATTCATTCCCATTTTGACCAGGAGCAATGATTTAATAAACAGGGATTACGCACATACATTTACACTCCCACACAAAACGGTGGAAATAACTACATCTTCTCTGAAGCATCGATGCATATTTATCAAGGAGTAGACGCCCTCGGCCGCACACTAGTTGTGTTAAGCTAACGGACAGCGGTAAATTGGCTGTCTGGTGGTGATGGGCGGGAAGTAAATAAACGCTGCAGACCTCAACAGGCCACGTCAAGCTATGCATTTGACGGTGATAAAAGCACCTTGAGCATTTTGTGTCGTTCTTGAAGGAACCGTTTTCACACAGTGAATCCATTACTGAATTAGCACGGGGAATACAACTACAGTAAGATGTGCCTTGATGTGGACAGACCCGGTAAACTACACACCATCACATCCCAGCCTATATTTATTCGGCACAGATCTGTAGGCTGTGGTTTGCAATGGGACTCACTCTCCTGCTGTGGCCCATATTAAGGATGTTATTAGAGGTCTTTGTGTGCCTGCTTGCCTCTGTGGCTGCATTATGCCGCATTGTAAACAGTGAGATGGCTTCCTCATTACGTGCCAAAGATGCACACACACAATGGCCCATGTCGCCATTAATCACACACACAAACCAACACAAAAAGAGTTTTCATTTACCAATTAGATTTGGCATTTTGTATTTCAGCCTATAACACAACAAAGGTAATGTTTAATAACCCAATACTAAACAAGAATCTTGCCATGCAAGTACAGTACAATAGTAAGACATGAACATTTTGCTCTGGTAGAATCTCCAACTTGTTTAAACTGTCACTGAACATTGAATAGTGAATTACATCCATTGAATAATTAGCTAACAAACCAGTTCCAGGTGGCATGTGAACATTGTGGAGTTACTAATGAACAGGCTCGTAATCCTTGCGCAGGTTAGATTAGAACGACGCCATTAACTTCCAAGTCATCAGCCCCAACATCTGACACATAAATGAGACCCAATCCACCACTAATCATTTAGTTGGTCTCCTTTTAAGCCAAGCTCTATCAAAGTCCACTTTCATCCTTAATGTGTGACTTCCACTGAAGGTGGCGATACATTATGCAGCCCTGCAGGTCTAGCTGTATTACCTGATATGCATGCTTTTGTTATATTGTCTGTTTTATAAAGAAATATAGATAATAGTATTCCCTTCCACTGATGCCTGGGGAAACCTCTGCTAGTCATTGCAGGGAAGAAGAAATAATAAACACACCCATACACAGTATACTGTATACAGATTAAATACAAATAATATATAATAGACATTTTAGCACCATTTCATACTAATAACTAAGATAATAACAGTCACCACATCTGCTCATCCCTTAGCATACAGGTCTGCAATGCATACATGATCACAACCAATAATTTCATACAGGTTATTTTTGGACAAAATCTAAATTGATATATGTATTGACTGATCAAAAAAGTGGTTCTGGCATGAGTACTCCCTTTACAGACCAATAACCCTGGGTGCCTTCAACGGGCTATAATCTTAATGAGTTCCCATAATTATGTATTGTACCAAGAACATTTTCACATATGTACCCAAATTGTTTGAAGTCAGCAATCAGTGCTATTTTCTTATATTTCTGTTTTTGTTAAACGTGTGTCAAAATCGAAATATGACTTGTTTACGCCAACCAAATCTAAATTAAATGATTAAATCTTTTTTTTTTTTTGTTCTTGGGCGTTTATAACCTTTGAATTTAATGACTTGCTTGAGGAATATTTTAGAGAAATGTATATGAATTTGAAACATAATGAATATGAAATTAACATTCAGACTGAAAAACGGTCCATTTAATATCTGATCTAATGATCCAAAATAACAACCCTCAAACAAAGACATACTAGTTCTGATTTATTTGTATTCAAACATGTACTGTAGCTCACTTTTATATTACATAGACCAAAAGGTTGATGAAGACATTTTTAATTGCGTAGTAGATAAATCTATCTCATGACTTTATATATACACAAACACACACAAACAACACAAACAATTGCACTTAGAAAATTAGCATCTATGTATTTCCCCATTTGTAAATGTACATACAACTTTAAACAACGTGTGTCAGTAATATATTTATACAATCAAAAAGTATATAAAAACACAATGCAGGTAACACACTGTATTTACCATTGGTGGAACCATATCATAATTGATATGGTAAATTGATATATCTTCACATCTTGAAATCATGATTGATTAAAGCCATTTTAGCCATGTGTTTAAAATCATAGCAATCATAGCAAAAAGTATTTGGCTATAATTTTACAACACTTGGATAGTTTACTGGCTATATTTTGTATCACGATAAAAGTTGAACATTTGTTTAAAAATAAGAAAAATTGAATTTCTATATGAAAATATTCTTAACAAACAGGCATCAAGCATTCATATATTAAAGAAAACAATCCATCTTGATAAATGAAAACCCATAAAAAAAAGTGAACTACGAATTACAGGAAAACAATAACTTAGAAATGAATGCAAGTAGCATGTTCCGTATTAGGCCATCTCCATGGTTGCATGTGCATTGTCTGACAGCGTGCCATAACGTCTTGCACATGTAGGTCATACATGTCTGTCTCCTATACTTTGCTTCTACAGGCGTAGAAACCCTTTCTCTCTGAACACCAGCCAACTGCAGTAAGATAGCAATAAGAGCCCCCCCGTCAAATACACACACCCCCACCCCACCCCAGGGTTTAGCAGCCAATGGCCTCGTACCACCGGAGGGGAATATAAAGGAAGCCACACAGGTGCTGTGTGTGTGTGTGTGTGTGTGTGGTATTCTCAGAGAAGAATGGTCCACAAGCTCCAGTGAAAGCCACCAGTGAGGAAGGAAGGGGAGGGGGACAGGTGTCGCCTTCTCCCCTCTCAGCAGGAGCAGTTGCCACAGCCCTTCACGCCGTTCAGGATCTCCTCCTGCAGCTTCCTCCTCTCCTCCTCCTTCTGGGAGAGCCGCTCCGCCCGCGGCCCGGCCGCCTCCTGGCCGTCGCTGAGGATCTTGCTGTTCTGGGTCTTCCACAGCTCCGCGTACAGGCTGCCCGGCGTGGCCAGAAGGGCCTCGTGGCTCCCCTGCTCCACCACTCTGCCCTGGAAGGTGTGTGGGGGAGGGGTGGGCGAGCCCAGCAGGAACCAGGTCGACATCCGTACGGATTTAGAGGGGAGAATGGAAGAAACCACGTTAAATCCACTTCCTTCCCACACTAGCAAATGCCAAAGCGCTCATCAATAGATGAGACTCTGAAAACGTCACAAATGTACATGGTTTTAACCTTCAAGGCTTTATTATAGACCCCGATATATGAGGGGGAAGTGTAGGGGATAAAATAAGTGTATGGACCCTGAAGCAAATCAGCATTGTGAGTGTCATTGTGCGCTAGCTGTCAAGCGCTAACCCATGCTGTTTGTGTCTCTTGCTGCACCGACGCCAGTAAACAGACTGGGGACCAATAACTAGCGGCTTCCGACCACAGAACACTGCGTATGACTCTATGGAGAGTCAGCCCACCCCATGAAAGCCTGCCGCCTCCCCGACAACTGTTCCCTTCCTGCCTCTCACACACACACACACACACACAATCACACACAAACATGCGGCTCCCTCCCACACACAGTCAAACATGAATAAAGGCTCTCCTTCCCCCAGCTCCCAGGAGCGCATGCAGAGGTGTTGGCATCATCTTTAGCGGCGCACGTGACTGCTTCCACTGGTTATTTTAATGAGCACCCCCCCCCCCCCCCCACCCCCCAGGCAGGCCTCCGCTGACGACACCGGCGAATGCCATGGCGACATCACACGCAAACATGCCTCCCCGCCGTGACCCTCTGATCCCCCATTGCCATCTGACGCGGGAGACGTGGCGCGGCGTCTCCGAGCGGAACGGCGCAATCGCTCGCGTTCCGCCAGGTTCAAGCAGAGAGAAGGCTGCTCGCTTTAGTGCGCCAGACTTCGCCACAGATGGATGACGTCACCTCACCTGTGTTGCGTTGCCTGCGGTCGCTCGCGGTGGACGTTTTCCCCCAGATACTGACACGCTGCGTAACATTGCCAGTGGACATTTTCCTGCCACTCTTTATTTACTGTAGCTTCTCTTACTTACTGGTGTCAGGAGTAATGGCGAGGTATTAAGAATATCATTTTATTTGGCAAAGGTCATTCTGGACACGCTCTTTTGTCGAGCTGCACATTCCGTTTTGGTTGACGTTGCACTTTTGTTTAGCATGCCCCAACTTCATTAACAATCTGACTTGGTTTGATTACAGTCTAAAAATGTTGTCACACCTTTGGAAAAATCATTGGCTAAATTGCATTTTTGATTAAACAATAGTGCAGTTTTTCCCAGATCCTTTCAGACAACTGACCACACATAAAATAAACTAGAATTTTACAAATGGTGACCTTTAAAATTGATGCTCTGCTTATGGTGTTATTTTAACCTTGTTGACTTTGGCACATTGGTCATAGACTTGGTTGGTCAGAAAAGAAAAAATAACTGAATGGATATTGGAGCCCACATTGAGAGACATTTATAGTGCGGGAGCTTCTCATCGTCTGGGAAGCTGGCCCATACATTATTAGTCATTGAGACAAACAAGACTGTCCCTCTATCACACCATCTGATCAACAAAAAAAAAAAACGTCAGTCGAGCCTGAGTGCTCTAATGAGCACTTATGGAGAAAATTATATATTTGCTATAACCAGAAGTCCTCCATTGTTGATGGACTTAATGAGAATTGATAAACATTGTATATTTCTGTGTGTTAAGGAGGAAGTGTACCGACTAGTTCCCTATTCCTGGCGTTGAGAGCACTGCAGGTCAGAAGTTTGCAGGTTGCCATCTAAACCACTGGTATGCAACAATCTAATTGGACTGGCAATTAACACACGGCACCTTACACTGGGCAAACCTGAAAGTGCTTCAGGTAATTAGCTTATTAAGTTACAATAGTTTACTAAGCTACAATAAGAAGTAAAATATGTTTCTATAGAAAACATGGTAGAAGAAGGTTCTTGGCATTAATTCAACATGCATTCATAAGAATCAATAGCTGGGTTTACATACTAGTTTGAGCCTTTTCTGTCCATATATCATATTAGCAACTCTGTGCTGAACGTCCAAACACCCACACACACGCACGCACACACACACACACACACACACACACGCACACGCGCACACACGCACACACGCACGCGTCGATTTTTATTGGCTGTTATCACTTACAAGTCTACATCTGTATTTTCTGGTGCACAACATTTTCAATGTATTTTAAAAGCGACTGGGCAGTTCCAAGTACGGCTGCACGATTTGATCAAAAAGTATAATTGTGATTAGGTTGGCAAATATTGCGATATAGTAAGCAGCTCTCAAGTGCTCTGCACTATAGTATTAAAATAGATAATATAATATTATAATATAGATAATTAATTGATGCTGGTGGCCTACTGTGACATGTAGTGGTAGAAGGTAATATCAAACCACTTAACTTAAGTACTAGGCCTACAGAAATATGTAAGCTATTAAGCAATTCATTGGAATTAAATCAAGTCTCAAAATGATATATCTTACATTTATGCAAAATACAAAATCTAAGGCTTTTCTGCCAGTCCATCAAACTTTAATCTATAGGCTACTAAATTGGGATTTAGGCACAATTTAATATCCCCTATATGATACAAACATGGAGTTGTCTATCTGTCCGAACACAGAAATCTTAACCGAACCGTTAAGGAGATAAAAATAGAAAGTAATGGAAAGTTTAAAAAAAAGCTCTAAAGATGCTTCACACCCTGGTCACATGTTGCGCTTCTTAAGACAGGATAACTGTATCTCAATGTCTGCCGGCCATCATTATTATTGGTGTTGAGCTTGCATGCAGCAAATGCACACAGGTTATCTTGCATTCATTTATATGATTACTTATAAATAATCGCAGTCTTCTGCAGTTCCATAATCGCACAACGCCACATCGCGGTTTCGATTCCGATGCGGTTAATCGTGCAGCGCTGGTTCCAAGCATAGTTCACTCGGACGCATCGGCTATTTTTGTATAGAAAAAAAGTGCTGTGACTTCACCTCACTCTCCCGGACTTGCAGGATTAGGCCTTTCTACTAGCGGGACATACCGAGCCTACATAATGTGCCCATGAAAGCTCTCTTATGATTAAAGGCAGGGTCAGTCTTGCTAACTTCGAGCTCAAATCAAAACAGTATCGCTCCCCGGTTCTTCGTGGCGGTGTCTCACACAGAAATGCACTGTGAAGCTAAATGTAGTAGTAAGGTTTGTTGATATGAGCGGTGTTCGCCACTTTGTTTACGTTGCTATTTAGGGAGCCAGGGCTGTGTACAAGTATCAGATTATTTTCTAAACATGCACAGCGAAAGGTAAGATGTGTTAAATATGACAAAAAGTGTATTAGCTTAGCATTTAGCTTGCAGTAGCTGACTGTACCCGTAATGGCGAATTTAACAACAAGATCGATCGTATTCGATGAAATCCGGCATGTAAATGGGTAACCTGACATATTCAATGTAAATGTAGACCCAGATATTGAAGGGCTGATGGCCTTACCTGATTGAGGACTATGATCTCATCTGCATCTACGATAGTGGAGAGCCTGTGTGCAATGAACATTGACGTCCTGTCCTTTACCATCGCTTTCATAGAGGTCATAATGTTCTGGAAGTAAACATGCACAAGAAAATAAGTATTTGTTACCTTTTCTTTATTTTTAGGATAACAGCAAAAATACTCCCCCTTTGCAATTATTGTCTGCCAAAAATAAAGATGTTAAAAAATATGAATGACAGGATATATATAGGAAATATACTCCCAAACATTACCGTTAAGGTAACACTAAGTCAACATAATGCGGCTTAGCAATATCTACCTACCTTCATATGCACATCCAGGTTGATTGCTCCTTTTCATTGTATAAATATGATAATATCAATGCTAAAATGATATAGACCATCTCTCAGGAGAAAGGCAATATGAAAAGCCAAAATCTTGCAAAATGAATGAGTCAACTAATGTCAGAATCCTTTCCTGAAGTTTCCAGAGTGCATGCTGAACTTTCTCATTAATTTTAACATTTACAAAGATTGTGGGCTTTCTACTGAACTGGAGATTAGGTAGAGAGAAAATAGTGGCACTTTGAGAAAGTGGGAGGTTTGTGTGTGTGTGTGCGTGTACGTGCGTGCTCAAGCACACATCTCATGCCGTGGCAAAGAAACAAAATAAGCCCTGTTGAATGATTGCAGACCTACAGCAGGTGGCTGTTATTATAGCGGCATGGTGAGTTCAACCTATAAACACAGTGCATATTGTGCGCGCGTGTGTGTGTGTGTGTGTGTGTGTGTGTGGGGCGCACGATACTGGCTTATGTTCGTTATTGTGCTCACCTCTTCTGTGATAGAATCTAGGGAGGAGGTGGCTTCATCGTAAAGAAGGATGGGTGGATTCTTCAATATTGCCCGTGCGATGGCTACGCGCTGCTTCTCCCCACCTGCAATCATCACGCACGCACGCAGTCAGCAAAAGAACCCATGACCCGACAGCCTCACTCCTGAACCTAAATATACGCTGGTACAGCAGATCCCCTTTTGGCTGTGCTCATAATTACCTCAAACAGAGGGACCTACACTCAAATGCCAGCGGTGGTAAACAACCTCTTAATTGTAAGCAGGAATCAGCGGGGCACAAAACATTTCTTCTACTGCACACTTGAACCTTCATTGCTCACAAGCTCTGTGCCACCCCTTGAAAGCCACTGGTGTTGAGCAGACATAAATACTACCAGCGGGGTAGCACAGAGCAGGAGGCTGGGGCCTCCACGACCTCACCTCCTCTCTCCCAGCCCCCACGCCACAACCTCAGACAGCAGCCGTGTGCAGAGATGGAGCAAACTAATGAGAAGTTAGTCGTCTATTCATTGCATTCTCTCTGTGACTCTCACTCACTCCACATAAGGAAAATTGTGCTGCCAGTAATTGTGTTTTGTGTCGAGTTGAACATTTGAGTCATAGTGCTCACCCTGGCATGTTTATGCAGGCTAAATGAGTTATGAAGTGATGCCAGCAGCCAAATACTAAATGGCCTTGCATTATCGGTTCAGATTAAATAAGGATCACATTTAATGCCAGGCAGCACGGTGGTTGAGACGACATCCACAGGAACGCTACAGGACAGAACACTGCAACACATCCTCAGATAAGGAATGAGAAGGCTTTTAAAGCTAGGATTAACGTACATTTGTTTATGCCACGCAGACCAAAGAGGGCCAGTCTCCAATACAAGATCCAGATTTGATCCCAAGTAACGGAACAAAGAATAGTAGGGCAAGTCAAAGCTAAGGTCTCCCCTTACCTAGCTCTCATAAACTATGCTTGATCCAACTCGGAAGAGGAGATGGGGGTGTCGGTCATTTACATGATTTTAAAAGTACAGAAGTTTGGAGGTTTCCTTAAAAGATCCTAAGTTTGTGTTGCCTACTAATAGTTCTATGGTGTTGCCACACCAGAGCCATTACCGGTTTCTTTGGGGGCATTTTCTTTGTGCATGTTCTCAAACGTTATTAACTGGGCAACAGAAATAGGTTACCATGTTCAAATTTGAACAAAGTCCATTATTATGAACTGTCCATTGGGATTATACAAGTATTGTCTGCAATAAACTCACTTTGACTTCTATTTACACCTGTTGAGTAAATGTAGCGTTATGTGTCATAACCATACTGTTTATATTCAACATTGTAGTGGCATGTCATTGCTGGAAAATACAATATACACTATTTGAGATAGATGAATGAGCCGCTTACTGACTAGCTTTAACACTTGATCTGACTTTCATTATAAAACAAAAGATATCTGAGATGCCTAAGGGGGTGAGGCAAACCCCAAATTGGTTTTAGTGGGAATTGCAGCGGAGTGCCTTTCCTCCGCAATTCCCAAACAATAAAAACAATGCAGCAAAGTGCAGATGGGAATTCAGCTTTGCACTAGGATGTTTGTGGTTAACAATCATTACTGTAATGCCGCCGCATAGGTGAGCATGTTGACTTTATATTTGCTCAGAGTAGCAGATCCATTTAACCAGCCAGGAGAGTGTATAAATACATCAAGAAACTTCATGTACCTGACAGCTTCAGGCCCCTCTCGCCCACCTGGGTACCATAGCCGTGGGGCATCTTGAGGATGGCGTCGTGGATCCCCGCCAGGCGTGCCACTCTGTACACGTCCTCCGGCGTGGCGGAGATGTTGCCATATTGCAGGTTGTAGAAGATGGTGTTGTGGAACAGAACAGCGTCCTGACAAAACCCGCGCAGAGAACAAAACGATAGATCAAAGAAGGTGTTTACTGCAGCGGGAAAGGGATGAATCGGAAGGGAGAGAAGCAAATACTGCACGTGACAAACACTGCGCGGCTACCGTCTGCTCTGATTGTGGGTTTACTGTCTGTTAGTCTACGAATGTGGCCTTTTAATATTACACTGTTCGCTGCTGCCCCCTTGTTGCATACACATATTGCCATGTACCTCTGTGAATTAACAAACCAGGTTAAAACAAATAGATCAATGTGAAAACATGCTAAATCATGTATGGATGAAGCCTAACCGTTTTAAAGAACACTTTGAGATCTGGCATATTTCTGGTATTAGTTTCTCAGACCTGTGGGACGACCCCTACAGCCTTCCTCAGGCTGTCCAGGCTGACGTCACGAATGTTCTGCCCGGAGATGTAGATGTTCCCCTGCTGGGGCTCGTAGAAGCGGAACAACAACCGCACAATCGTGCTCTTCCTGCATGAAATCAGATATATGAAGCCAACTGTCAACCAATGTCCAACATGTTGGCCTGCAGCCCTTAATCTTAGACATGTGCTGCTATACTGTAAATGGCAATGCAGTTTCTGTAGGAGAAAACAGATGATATGTTGGTAAACAGATCAAGGTATTACAGTATGTAGGCCAGTGTTTGGGTCAGTAAATCCCTTTTGGGTTATGCGGTAATATTAATTTGTGACTAAGACGTCTCTCAAAGCATACAAAGCTGATTGCCGTCTGTTATATATGCTTAATCTACTGTAATAACAACTGTCTTTAGCTAGCTATACAGCAAGTGCTATACCCTCAGGGAGACGAGTCACTGCATACAGCATCATCTAAAGGGTTAGTAATGCTCAAAGCACAACCAGGTGGCATTTAGTATAATGTGACACGGTGATGCCAATTTTAATATGCCGGTTTTTTTACTTCATAAAATGCTGTCATGCTTTTAACATTCTGTGTAGTTAATAGTCTAAATAATCTAAATATATACTTGTTTCAAAATGTGTGTTTCACTTTAAATTAAATGTTACGACAAACTCCTTTAATAAAAAATGTGTCTCTACAAAGTAGGTGTATAAGAAACAGTGAATGGAAGAGGAATACACCTGTATGAGGGACCAATACATGCAAAACATCAGTGTAAGGATACATAAAAACTATTTAATATATACAGCTAATCTAACTAACCATAACATATATCTATAATATATCGTAAGGATGCTACAGCCTAGGGTTTAACAAAGCTGGGTAGCGTGCCGCCCCCTGTACTTGTATATTAATTTGCATGCCTGTTAAGTGGAGTTGCCCGTAAATACACATTTACCATGTACCTACCCTGACCCACTGCCACCAACAATAGCCACCTTCTTCCCAGCAGGGACCTCAAAGGACACCCCGTTAAGGACTTTTTGTCCTTCCAGGTATTCAAAGTAGATGTCCTCAAAGCGAATGGTGGCATCCTGTGGTGGGACTACTATCGCCGGAGCTAGATCCCTCTCCTGGGGCAAACCAGCAACGGTTGAGGTCAGACAATGAAAGCAGATTGAATGGAAACACAGATTATGCTCAGTCATGATGCAACAGTACTTCAACACTTTGTACAAGAGCACCGGCAAATGAATATAATATGGGGTTCCCAGGCATTTTCTATTAAACTGATAATTCCGCCCAGGTTTTTTTTGGAATAATCCCAATGAATTCAAAGGAGAACGCGGGGAGCATCAAAAATGCGCATAATGTCAAACTTGGACAGATCTATCCCATAAGATATCATTTCAAAAGAGGCAGTGCGTCTTCTTACTTCGTGGCCATAGAGGAATCAATAGGTGTGAATACCTTGCACACAGAAGAGTTTTTCCAAAGCCTCTGGATCGTGCCAAGGCCACCAATGAATGAATCAGTGGCCTTAGCTCAAGAGTAAAAGCCTTTCCTGCTCTGCCTCTATACTAATACCAACATAATCGCCCACAATACCTCTTGGCCAATGAATAGAGGTGATAAATTAACACAGTCCATTAGTATAAACATATGCTAATTCTACACCCCCCCCCCAAAAAAATCTTTTTTTTAAGCCAATGGGGCAAAAAATTATATTAAAGTTCTAAAGTTTGAAGGAGGAGTCTGGAATAATTAAATATCTACATAATAGGCCAGCGTGTTCCCAAAATTAAATAAATAAATAAATAAAGAGAAATGCATTGAGGCAGTAATGGGTTGCCGGGCATTGCCATCCCACAGGGAAACACAATGGAGTGGAGCATTACCGATGAGTGAAAATAACTGGGCAGATTCGTTTCTCCTACTGTAATTACAGGCTGGAGACAGGAATGGCATTCATATTGTTAGGCAGCAGGCACACATTTGCACTTAAGTGTACTCGTGTGACGCAAGATGGGCAGTCTATTCTTGTATAACGAAAGGGGTGTAGGGAGACAAGTGAAAGGCTTCAATCACAAAACAGTTTAATATGCATGTCTAAATATTAATATCGTTTCCTCATTAAAATGCATAACATATCGAAAATAGAAATAACGTGCAAGCTATGCTATGTTGAAAAACAATACAAAAATACAATAGTAGTACAATTTTAATGTGCTAGTCAGGTGAATTTAAAAAAAGGGAAAAATAATCACACGTCTTCTATACGTACAGTAGGAGAAATGGCATCAAAGGAGACCCTGCTATTAAGTCAGATTTTAAATATATCCACTGAGGACAGAGAGATTTTTTTTTCTGCTCTGGTTCCTTTACTGATGTCTGTATTTCCCTACTGAGTTGAAGGTCAGCACATTTTGTTTACGCCTGCATGTGGCTCCTGATTCAGTTTGTTTACTGGAGGTGAATGGAGAAACACATTTCGCTACTTGGTCAGGAGTACCTTGATCTTCGTGTCCACGCTGAGCAGGGTGAACAGCGTGTTCATGTCTATGAGGGCCTGCCTGGTCTCTCTGTAGACCGTGCCCAGGAAGTTGAGAGGCAGGGAGAGCTGGAACAGCAGCCCATTCACCATCACCAGATCTCCGACGGTCATGCTGCCTGCACGACCCCAACACACAGTGACCGGGCGAATGCGTACACAACATGTAAAAACGGGAACTGGAACAAACATTTAATGTTTCCTCTTACACTATGCAACATTTATTGACATGCATCCAATGCCTCCATATTAAATGTGCATTTCAATATTGTGCAACCAAATTAACTGAAACGTTTTATACGTCCGTTAATGTTCTCCAATCCCTTCCGCACACTTCCAGCCCTCCCACTCACCAGCCATGATCCCTTTGCTGGCCATTATCATGATGGCGGTGAGGCCCACACTGAAGATGGCGCTCTGGCCAAAGTTGAGCATGGCCAGGGTGGATGTGGTCTTCAGCGAGGCCGACTCGTAGGTTTTAAGGAAGTTGTCGTACCTTTCGGCTTCGTACTTCTCATTGTTAAAATACTGCGGGCGACAAGAAAGACACGTGCGGCAAGAGTGAGGGATGCGCCCGGAAATACGGTTCACAGTGCAAGGTAGTCACAATCAGAGCAGTTGTTGGAAATGACCTCCCACTAAAGAAGTTGTTGGCATTAAGTGGGGGGAGGGTCCTGCTCCCCACATAGGCAAGGCCAACACAACTCCAACAACCTTAACAGTCACATCCGTAATGACCTACGGGCAAAACGTTTTCACACACACAATAGCGCGTGTATACAGCGAGAATAAGCGTGGATGCTAAGCATAAAAAGGGATGTGCTGTTTAGGAGAGCCAGACCAACAGCCAATAGTTAAGTATAAAAAAGAAAAAAAAGAATGGTGTGTTCGCTCGGCAGTCTGCTACTCATTTAAAACTCAGTTGAACGCCTTCGCTGACTGAAAATGTGTCCTGACTAAATCTGCTGCCAAGGAGTGGGCGAGGACAAAAAAGAAAAATAAAGAACTTTACAAAGCTAAATACAAACAGGAGGCTTCAGCACAGGCCAAGCATACATCTGAGTTTAATGCTAAATACTGTAAGCGCAAAAAACAACAGCAAAATAAATGTGATGTATTTAATGATTATGGAAAAAAATACATGAAATAAAATACACTTATTAAGCTCAGCTGCCTATTACTTAATAATCTGTTTATTTAGTGTGTACTATTGTTTCCCTGGTTAAGTGGGCGATTCTCCAGCGTAGCTTATGGCAGCGGTGCTGCTGATTTGCATTTAGGGTAATGCCGAGAATGAAAGAGCGGGACGAGAGAGGGAGATGAGAGGGAGAAGAGAAGGAGAGGAGAACGAGAGGAGAAGGAGAGTCACACAAGGAGGACAGAGTGAAGCGGCAAGGAGGCACCGTGCTCAGGTTCACATCCAGCCCTTTGTGGAAGTGGAACGGATCTCTGAGTGGGCGGAGATCTAATTACATATGCACACTCCACACTACAGTGTTGCTAAATCCAGAGGCGCTGACACACATGACACAGTAGAACACTGAGCAAAAACAACAACAACAGGATACTAAATAAAAAATACCCCAGGTACTAAAATATATCAGGAACAAGCTACGTGTTTTTAAAAAGGGCTAGCTGTGTTTATTATGTGGCCACTGGAAGGCTGAGCAATGCAAAGAGGGTCCCTCACATACTGAGACTAGGGGATTGTGTGCAGGTGCAGTTGGTGGATGGATGAAGCAATCCACCAACCTCAGTCCAAGCGCGCTGCCGTACAACTCTGCTTGAAGATGTTAGGTCATTCAACAGCAAAACGCTATTACGTGGCTTTATGCATGTTCGCAGTAGGGTGTGAAACGATACCGGCACTGGGTATCGATCAGATTCCAGTCTTAAATTAAGTTTTAAGTTAAGTTAATGTAAAGTAAAAGTAAATGACAGTCCATCTTTATTTAATTGCATCAGGCCCATGGATCGGTTACAACTGTCTAATTGTCACCGATACCGATCCAGCTATTTAAGTCAGTATCGGACCAATTTCCGATCTCAGTATCGTATCAGTGCCATCCCTTCTTTGCAGTACATAAGAAAATGCCCCACACAAAGTGTTACAGAGCAGCAATTAGACATTACACGCTGCCACTGCGAGATGTGGTTATGTTGTGTACGGCCATGCTATCAAAAAAGAGGGGGGGGGGAAGAAAAGAGACGGCAATTAATGGGCACCATCACAACCATCAAGATGCATGTGAGGCTAGGGTTTCCACAAAACATCCTGGCTGTCTCAATAGACATTTCTATTTAGGGTTAAATCCATATTGACAGAGGCATTTGGCCTAAAACTGTAATTAAAGAGAAACGTACGTCTACAAATAAGGCAGGAAACTAATCCAGAGCGCCAAGCGATAAGTGTCTCATTGTTTTCAGCAAACAGTAGAGATGTTTGGAGAAAGCCTGCCCTGATGTAGACTACATGAGCACGAGAGAGAAAGAGACTTCATGATCACATTAATTAAAAAGGCTAATTCTGCCAGGGGTAATCATGCTAATGAAACACGACATTATCACAGGGAAGTAAATATATGCTCACATCACAGTGACTAACCTACGGGACGATTAAAGAAGAGGAGAAGAGGTAGGAATGGGCAGGGGGTGGTTTCACTTTTACCGGCTGAGGAAAGGAGTAGGTAAAGTGTGGGATTAGAAGAGGAGAAGAAGAAGAGAAGGGGAGGAGCTCACCTTAACTGTCTCGTAGTTGAGGAGGGAGTCGATGGCTGCGTTTCCAGCATCGTTGTCTGCTTTGTTCATCTCGATCCTGAAACGGGTCCTGTGTGCAAAACACCAAAACAGGCGTGACACTCAAACTAACTCGCAGGCCACAGTAACAACAGCTGTAGTTGGACACTGGCACAGAGAGCAACATAGTATTTTTATTGTGAACACACGCACACACACACACACACACAAAAAGCAGGAGCCATGAAGCATTAGCACAGTCAACAGTGAGTCAGCTCGTTCCAGTGGAGAAATTATTTTACCTCCACTGAGTGACTAGAATGGTGAAGGCCGTGTACGCTGAGAGGGTACCCAGAGCTACAGCTGCAAATTGTCCACCACACTGATAATACTGTAGAGGAGAACAGAGTGGTCAAGACAAAGCATATCTCTCTCTCTCTCCCCCTGCCTCCACGTCTGTCTCTCGGCCTTTCCACAACACAATAGATACAAGCGGAGATGAAATAGGAACCGAGCGCGCTAATGCTTTAGCTATATGGAGTCTGTTCTCATTAGCTACAAGCTGACAACATTGCACGGAGCGGGGTAATAGCAGGAAAAAGCCACAGAGGAGCCGTTGCCGCGTGGTGACGGCTGAGGAGAGGGGTTGGGTGTGTTCACAGGCCGCTCCGTAAGATGCCATTAGGCCGCTCCGAAGCTTTTGGATTCATCAGTGACTCTAATGGGCTCCGTGTTACGTGCAAAAGTTCCAGTTCTTCCAACAAACATGAAAACACTGTAAACGACACCACCTGCTCGTAGCGTCTCGTGGATATAGACGGCCCTGAAACCGTTACGTTCGACAGCGGGGGGACGCCGTCCAGACGGCAGCAACGGGGAAGCAAATTGAGGTAAACGAAAGGCTTCTGCTCACCAGGATGCCGCCGACGAGGCCCATCTCGAACACGGTGGGGCCCAGGTTGAAGACCAGCGCGCTGAGGACGAACGAGATGCCCCGCGTGCCGCGGTCGATGGCTTTGGATAGCGCGCCCGTCTGGCGGCTGAGGTGGAAGCCCAGGTCGAGGTTGTGCAGGTGCAGGAACACGTTCTTGGCGATGCGCCGGATGGAGCTCTGGGCCACCTTGCCGAACACGGCGTTCCGCAGCTCGTTGAAGAGGGCCGCGCACGCCCGCGACACACCATCTGGGGGTGAGAGCAGGGGGAAGACGCAGAGGTCAGCACATTAGCCGCAGGGGAAATAACATGAAAAAAAAAAAAAGATGCCGGGGGAAAATGCTTCCAGATCGCTTTTTAGGGGCTGAATCTACCCCCGTCTCTAGGTATGGAGGGTCTGGCTTGTTCCGGGGGGGAGGGGGGACATATGGCACATTAACAGAGTGTCGCGGAGCGGACCTGATCTGATAGGGTGTCAACCGCTCTTAATTGAAGGCTTGTAAAAGATGGCAGGACAGGTCTCTCTCATTCTAACTGGTCTACGCGGCCTGCAGTGCTAAAGCTGCACCCTCCTCTAGGGCTCTCTAATTACAGAGCAGGATGCTGCCTGAAAAGTCTCACTGCTATTGCGGGCCGGCACACTGCAGACGCAGAGAGGGAGGTGGGGCTTGACTGAGCCTCTGTGTGTGTGCGTGTGTGTGGGGATTGGGGTGGGGGATGGTGGGAGGCATGTGAGCAGAATACCAGAGATCTGTGTGTGTAGGGGGAGGAGGAGGGGGTTTAATAAGTGAGCAGGGAAAGAAATGACTAGGCCCGTCAATAAGCTAAACAAGCTGGATTTCACAAAGGACGGGTGTTCACAGTATTGGACATGCGTTCCTGTCCACAGGACGATGAAAAAACAGTTGCAAAAATGAAGAAAAAAAAAACACAATATAGCAAATTGGTGAACTTCAGCTGTCTGATCCTGCAGGTTTTACCGTTAAGGCGCACCGTACGAGCAGACGGCTTGCATATAACTGTCACAAACGCACATCACTAGGTGACTGGGCGAGACAAGTGGCGATCCCACCGACCCTTGTGAATGCGTGAATACGTGTGCGCTGACACCAAAAGGCGGGGGGTAATAACAGCGGCGTGCGCCGGTCTGGCTGTAATGTGCCGTTAAACGGGAACGCTCATCTGACGAACAATGTGCCTACACATCTGACAGGGGAGGATGAGCACTGAACGACCTTTTCTGTCGAATGACATCCTCACGCCACGGGCGACATGTGTGAGGCTACAAGCATAGCGTAGCCGTTCCCTTAAGAGCGTGCCTTTAATTCCAGCTCCTTCTGTTCTTAATGCCGTCCTGTCTGGAGTCCCCGTGACTGTGCCACAATTACTCTTCAAGCGAGGCAACGATGCCGGAACGCGAGCGGGCTTATTAAAATAAGTGGCCGCACGCGCTAAGTGCGGTGGACGCGCGCGCCAGCCAATCGCGTGCCACCCGGCCCACCGTGACTCACGGGCGGCTGTTGCTCTCTTGGCCATTCGTTTTGAATTTCCTCCCCTCGTTATCAGCGCTCCCGATCTGACGGGAGCTTTCACGTTCACGCCGCAGCTGACCCTTGACCTCCCCCGTAGCAACATGGTCTCGAGGGGGAAGGGGGGGGGAGGGGGACTATGAGATGAGAGAAACCCTGAGGAAATTATAAAAAAAAAAAAAATAATCACCAAAATCTATGTTAAATAAAGGCGACGGTTGTTCTACATTCATGCTGCGAGCGTTACTCAAAACAACAAGCATCCACGCCATTTAAAATGACATTAGCCACATCTGCCCTACTGCTTTACAGATGTGCCATTCAGCTTGCGTCGGGGCGGGGGGGAGGGTGTACAGGTGAAGTACTTTAAAGCTATTGCAACGCACAAGAGGGCCACCTGGATGAACCGGCATGACCCCTGTGGCGGAAGGACGGGCGTGATGTAAACAGAGCGGGGGAGGGAAGCGAGGGCTGGGATGCAGGGTGGGCATGGATATGGATGTGTTGGGGAAAGGTCAGCGTGCAGATAATGGCCGGTCCCGCCGTCCCCTCTGATGAGCGCAGCACCTGCCAGACGCACGCAACTCAGGGACTCACAGCCAATCAGCACAGCCGTTGCCATGGTAGCCACGGTGCTTGGCGCGTCACTCAGGTTCAGCATGTGTCCCGACATCTGGTTGAGCTCGTCCACGGCATACTTAAACATGAAGGGCACCGTCACATTAGTTAGCTGGGAAAACGGAGAGGGGGGAGAGAAAAGAAAAGGGGGGAGGGGGGGGTGTCAATAAGTCACTGGTTTTTGTTTTTAGACCTGCACATTTTGCTATGCCCTATCCCCCAGCAGGTACCGGTTTCCTAGAAACTAAAGGAACATTGGTGACACATCTAACGTATTGGTTCTGTAGCAATATCTACTAATATATCTGTAGTAAAGGGCATTTATACGCAAATTAATATACATGTATGTCTGAGTGTATGTGTTTGTGTGTCTATGCTGGAGCTGGTGAGGTGGGGAATGCATCCTGCTAATGGAATTGAGACGGCCATTATGGCTAATTAAAAGCACAGGGACAGCTGTGTGACTCAGGCTGGGCGGACCGCGGCACATTAGGACAACCAGAGAACACACAGCGAAGCACTTTCATTAGCAGCACCGTTACCGCTCAGCATTTAAACCCTTCACAGTGAGATGCGTTTGTTTTTATTGGGATTTTTCCCAGTTGTTCCTGCTCAGATTCCGTGCAATACAATTTTTGGCGGGACAAAATGATGTTAAAATAAAATCATATGGAGGGGGTAAAAAGCCTCCAAGCTGGAGTCCAAGTGAATCAGACTTGAGCCAATAGTGCACCATTTGCAGCTCACAAAAGCTATCCTGCATCTCTGGGGTTCTATACCCGACCACATTATTCCCAGACAATAGAAGTCCGCAGAGTCCCTCAAGGCAAAACAATATCAGCCACTTTGCTACCAAGACAACAGAACATGACACAAAAATAGCCCAGCCTATTATCAGCGGCCTGAAACACATCCTTAAATATGCCACTAATATGTGATAGAGATGGATGTGGTCCCTTTACGCATTTACAACACGCACACAAGTGCCCACGTTTATCTTCACACCATGTCAATCCGCACCTGACAATGACATCACCAGTGTAATAGAGAGGCTGAGTCAAGTGGAGGTGGACATTCGGGCTATGGGGAATTAGCTCATGCTTACAGTGTGATACGGGGACCTGAACTGAGATTGGCCTGAACTGAAATGAGCAGCCAGACACCAGCCCAGTAAACGTGGCGCGTGCGTCAAACCAGAGAAGCCAAAACTAAATGTGGAGGTCTTAATTATCAATGGCCTTATATGACAATGTCACTGATAATGTGGAGACTTTAGTGGGGGGTGCATGCATTGCAACACCATAATTAGTTGGCTGATTTAACAACTGTTTTTACACAGTTGGCGGTGTAACAGTTCAAACAGGCAGCGGTGCAAAATCTAGGCTAACGCCGCACAAACAGGAACATGGGAGATAGCAAGTTAGCACACGTGTGCGTGTGTGTGTGTGTGTTCTCCTCCTTTGTACACACTAGAGGGAGCCATGCTGAGCAACAGCAGGATATGCTTATTTAGGGGCTGAGAAACTCCTGATGGTTTTTCCAGGGTGCAAATTAAAGGCTACCGACAAAGGAAGAGGAAATACATCTCCTACTGATTGATATTTGCAGTCAATTATTTTTTGAAAAAGTAGGATATTTCTTATTACATATTGGCGTTGTGTTGCACAGACTCTATTGCCAGTGTAAAACGATATTCTAGTACCGTTATACTAAATATCCATGCACCAACTAGGCCTAGATGTTATCACACACATCATGAATGATTTAGACCTAAAGTTAGCATCACAGCAGTTTTGTAGCATCCCTGTGTCATCAATTGGTATAGTGGTATATGTAACGTTTTCGTTTAGAAATGATACTGTGGGGAACAATGAGAATATAATGGCGCAATTGATCCCAGCTCATATAAAATCATTTTGGCAGGCAGTTCACAGGGAAACACTTCACAAACAAGTTATAGTCCCTGGTTGCTAACATTTCACCCTGTTAGTATGCTGCATAATTGGACTAAGTCGGTGGCCACAAAACCAATTGCGTTTTAGGGTCTGGTGGTTGCAATTGTTGCCCAGGTTTTGCACATTTTAATGGAAATGCTATCGATATACTGTCTAAAACGACCTATGGAAGCAGAGTCCAATGGTAAAAGACTGCAACATGTTTTAGAATTAGTACAATGCCAATAGTCACACGTAAAGTGTGCATTAACAAAATACGTTTTACTCTGTCCTCAACCCAATATGAAGCACACAATCTTGCTTGGTAAAATACTGACCCTCATCATTTCTCATAAAGAAGATAAAGTCCACTATTGCAAGCTAAATGTAAGCTAAGACACTTATTGTCAAATTCAACAAATATCTCCTCGCATTTAGCTAGCGTACCGTTCTCTGTGAGTGTTGAAAAAAATATCCAATACTTCTACACAGCCCTGGCTCCGTTAATAGGAACATGAACAAAGTGGCAACCCCGCTCATATCACTACGCTTTGCTTCACAATGCATTTCTATGTGTGAGGCGGCGCGTTTTGATTTGAGGATCGACGTCAGCAAAAATTACCAACCCTGCCTTTGCCTTAATATACCTGATAGCCCCTTTGCTTCAAACTGGTAGTCAACTTATACCCAGACATTATATTATAATTGTAGATACTACACTGAACAGTTTCCTTCATTATGTTTTGTTGGTTTGGAGTTTTTTTTGTTTTTTTTACTGGAATAAAATGTCAAATTAGTCTTCTCATTAGGCTATACATTAGCAATAAACTGTCAAACAGGGCCTTGTACACATATATCTATATACACATTATATTGTGTTATTATTTTTCTCCATAACATGAAGGTCTACATGCCTATGGCTGAATATTGTGAAAACAACTTCATCATGTCCTCGATTCTGGAATAAAACAGATTCCATTAAAATAAAATGAAAAAAGGAGATTGCCGTGTTCCTACTGACTTTTAGTGATGAAATTATTGCATAATAAATTGCATTCTGTTGTAATGTGAAAAACAAAAATAAGTAGAAGAGAGAGAAAACATTATACTCAGCCTACCTTCGCTCCAGCAAGCAGTCCCAGAGATACAGCCACCCGGGCCCGCAGATCTGGCCGGTCCTTTGGCCACACGTAGGAGAGCATTGCAGACAGGATCTTGGCTGAATGCACCTCTTTCAGCTGTGCACAGGAAGCAACCAAAGACATGTCATTCAATAGATTATAGCACAATATTGTTATCGTTATAAATGTGCTCAAAACATACTTCTTGTTCATATATTGACCATTTTCCATATACTGCAGTACTCTTTTTAGAAAAAAAAATATTTGCAACCTATATTATTTGCCAGTACTGGCTATCTTTGCATTCTGCATTTGATCTGACAGCCCCAGTAGTCCAAACAGAGTTCCCTGGGCTACACGTGAAACATCAAATGTCAAGACGAGTCCCATGAGAGAGCTAGGAGCAGAAACAACAGCAGCGTCTCCAGGTGGACCATTGGATCCAGCCTGACACTACAAGTCCCAGGAGACACCTGGGCTGTCATCCCAGCTGAGCTTGAGAGCCCACTGGTTTGCCAGCATGGCTGTTTACCCCCGCCTTCACCACACACCTGCCAAAGAGGACTATCCACAGGCCAAAGACTATGAGGTAATTCAACTAATCCCCCCAATATGGCAGCACCAGGGTTCAACACTGCTATATGGCAGTGCTACAGAGCAAATTATAGTGAAATTGTGCCCAACACCTGCATTTAATAAAATGCAATCAGGCCATATCTGACACTGGTGAAGAGTAAGCTGCAGGATGCATTACTGAAGGTCAATGTACCGTATGTGGAAACACTCAATGTATCCAAAAAGAGAATGCCAATGGCCTAGCACCAAATTACTATTACAGTTAAGGATTTGCATGATTCTATGAACTCACCATTGAGCACATTCATTTAAGAGAAAAGGTGAATGTGTAATAATAACGCTTATCAGCAGAAAACTAGAATGTCTTTAAAATGGTTTAACCTAGATAGGTTCCAATGTTACAAGAGTTTAAAAGAGTTACAGATATAACACAGCTACCTAAATTGATATCTAACATGGATGGGCATGAGTGTTTGACTGCTCGCCAGAGACAGCAATGCTCAATCATGTGTTATAATGATCGATCATGAATTAAATTGAGTAAGTTAATGAAATATGTATTACGTAAAAAGTTTGACATCATGCACTACTGTATGTTAAACTCCAAAGACACAAAAAAAACAGACAAATGATATGTAAACCAGGTGTAGTCGATTACCCACCACATTCTTTGGATCTGCACTGAGTCCTGCTCCAGCATTTCCATGCCAACATGTTCGCTTGTCTGTCACTTGCAAATGCTGTGAAAACACCCCGCTCACATAAAGACATATTTGAAAACCGTTCACCGTGACATATTACGCTTAACACACTAACATAACAAGCACACACAAAAAAAACGTTATGAAAATAAATATTTTGTCAACTGTTGTATGGTGATAACAACTAACTGTTTGTAACTGTAACAGACAATATCACTTACTCCTGCTGCTTCCAAAATACAATTTTTGCTCTTGTTGACACTCCATGTGCCTCTTCTGTTGTGGGGACTATAACTCAGCTGAAAAATTAGATAGATTGTATTAAATACATAAAATCTAAATTATGCCAATATCTTTGATGTATGTATATTTAAAGATCATGTCTTTTAACTAAATGCAAACATTCCAATACAGCACTGTACTAAACAACAGAACCAATGATTTAAAGTCAGCACAAGTACAAAGAACAATTTTACAATGAAAACCCTGAAAATAACTATAAAAAAAAGTAATATTTTTAAATAAATGCTCATTTAAATAAATGCTTACACATATGAGAAAAAAAACGAAGAATCTTAATTTAATGTAAATGCATATTATTAAACAAGATTAAAAATACGTGTTGAAGTATAGATTTAGGGCATATGTAAAATAGTCATCTTCATAACATTGGTGTTTGTTTTAAGAAGACTGCATGGGTTTGCATCTTCGATGAGTATTTTCTTATGACAGAACTCCAATTATACAAATAAAATAGTTTGATAAAAATGTACAATACTCAACTTGAGTATTGAGACAATTGCTGAGACCAATTCATGTGAAACTAGTAGAAATCAACAAGTGAAACTGGTAGAAATGAAATAGCCTAAATAGTCACAAAGGCTGCTAACACGTGATGAAAATGATTATATCATCACGATGACCACAAGGCTGTAGTTTTATCTACGGGGCAAGTTAAATATCACGCAACGTTTACTTGTCAATAGATTTCTATAGTACTACTAGTGCAATACAGACTAGTGTGTCTCTCTCTCTCACATACACACACACACACACACACAAGCGTGAACGTCAAAGAGATGTTCCAACTTAAGTAGAAATTAGAAATTGTTACAAAATATTAGTCACAGAGTTTGGATTAGCTGGTACCGCTGCGCACCGTAGTGAGCCCGTCAGCGTCCAGCTAAGCACCGTAACATGACAGCAGTCGTTCTTAAAACACAGCCAACACAATGACCAAGCTGTCAAAGCCCAAATATAACAGATCTGACGTTTACAGTACGTTACTTGCTGTACAATATCCCCCGTCCTTGCGTGAGATGTATCAGTGTGTCCTCTGCTGTCTTTAAATGACTACTTACCAAGTATGTACTTTGGTGTTTAGTGTGTCTCCCGGTTTGTTTGTCGCTTTGTTTCCAAACGTGATACGAACTCGTCTGCCGAAGTAAAAGTGCTAATTTTCGTCTTTGAAAGTAAAACCCGTATTTCAGAGGAGTTAAGACAGGCGCCATGTTGCCGGAGGAAGACGTGAATGATTCGTCAACAACCCGTTACGTCATTTCCGCTTTCAACAAGAAGACGTGAATGATTCGTCAACAACCCATCACGTCATTTCCGCTTTTAACAAAAAATGTGTCAAAGCTAGCAAGTGAGCGTGTTAGCTTGCTGTTGTACTGCATTCTCCTGACATTTCTATTGACACGACGCGGGCAGGAGCTTGTTAGCTCGTTGACGTTGTACCGATTTATCAGTTATAAGGTGTAGTTGTGTGATTGGGATAGAAAACTTCCAATTTGTAGCGCGGCACTGGAACTCGGGCTGGGCGCAAGCACGTTGTTTGGCAGGGTTTCTTTGTCAGACAGCAGGTCAGTGTCAAAGAAATTACACAAATGGACACATAACTGTTTTAACCCTTGCACCCACGTTTCAGATCTTTATGTGTGTTTACTGTAGCAATCTCAGGATGCCATGCCACAATCAACAATTAAACAATGTCAACAGTGGCCAAGAACACCCCATGAAGCAAGTTCGTTTTGCAAACAGCAGTACCAGTAACGAACCTGCAGTTGTGTCCAACTCACAAGCAGACGATGTCAGCATACAGTCATTGAGCCAGGATGCGCTGGGTCCTCAGCTAAAACTCCTTCCCCTAAATGACCAGATTCGTGAATTGCAGACAATAATCAGAGACAAGTGAGTAGGCTACCCTGCGTTACCATCTCATATTTACTGGCATGGTTTAAATCATGTTTTGCCTAGGGATTTTCTGGTGATTAGTCTTTTGGGAGATGTATTAAATTAAATAAAGCATTTACTACCTTTTCAGGACAACTAGCAGAGGAGATTTTGTATTCTGTGCTGACCGACTGGTAAGGTTTTAGTTGTATTGCAGTTTTTTTTTCTTTTTTTGAGCTATGAGGTGCTTAGGTTTTTCTCCATCCAACAGATCAGATTAGTAGTTGAAGAGGGATTGAATCAGCTCCCATATTCAGAGTGCACTGTGACTACTCCTACAGGTACCACGTGTATTTCTTCCTCCAGTAACAGGACAGTTTAGAGACACAGGATCTCAACTCTGCAAAAACACCACCAAGTTTCCATGTCCCTAACAATCAAATTGAAAGTCATGCTGAATGGTGGCATGATTCAGAACACCTACCATTTGTACTAGTGTCGTTTCACCCTCAGGGTAC
>JAODVN010205997.1:0-11589 GCA_025434125.1 Chologaster cornuta
AACAATACGTACATTCCTCCATGCACCACTAGGGAGCGTATTCGTGCATCCAGACCAGCCTGTATCAAGCTAACAGCTCCGTTTGTTAACACCACCTTCCGACCTCTGCAGCCCACTTTACTGAACAGGGTGATGGCGGGAAGAGAAAACTCCTGCAGAGAGAGAGGAGAAATAGCAACGTATCCCTGTATCACGTTTCAATTCTAACGGCTGGCTCTGTTAGTGCACACTACTTACATGCCCTGCAGTTTGAATGGAGTGGATGGTGGAGTCAGGGGACGGCAATCCCATGGCTGCAATATTGGGGTACTCCCCCTCCTCCAGCACATACATGTGTTCTGTGAAGTGAGCTCCCTCGTATGCCACCCAGCTAACAGCACACACACACACAGAACAGACACATGCATATAGGATGGTAAACAAATGTTTAGCCCGTAGGTCCTGTCAGGTGATTACTCTGTGGTCCCTTCCCAAGGTTTTATTTTTCCGTTTTACCCACGTGGTTTCTATGGAAGTTTTTCCTTGCCTGAGGGGACGAGCAGTGTCATTTTTTCCGTGTGAAATTCTGGCCTGTGAAGCCCTTTGATACTGTGGTGTGATTAAGGGCTATAAAATAACAGTGACTTGACTTCCTTTAGCAGCTCAGAACCAAAGACATTTGTGCTGCTGATGTGTAATTGAGGCAACAAGTAGCATGTACAGTACCTGCCAGCTAGCACCCGACAGGATTTAGGTCTGAAACCTTCATCCAAGGCAGTTACACTGTCTTCCAGGATCATCTGCCTGCCCTGGAACTCCGGCTCAGAATATAGCTGCACCTATAAACACACACACATCAAAGGACTGCCAGTGATACTTACCAGGTAATATCAATGCTTTGTTGAGGATCATTCAAAACACTCAAAATAAAATGGTTTCCAGAAACTCACCCTGAATTTGCTTGAGCCTGCTATGTTGTCCTGTAAAAGACAAATCTGTGTTAATGTCATCAACATTTAAGGCTCTTTTTTATTTTATTTTGAGAGTTCTTTGAAGGTGTAAAGCCTCTAAAACATAATTTGTTTAGATTATTTCGGTTTTTACTTGAAACACAGGCATTATGGATGCAATTTTGGGGTTTTGGGATCCCCAGTCCTCCGGGCTCCCATAGAGGCCTTTCTCCAGGACAAAAAGTTCTCCACTGAAGCCTGGGTTCTCAAATGCCACCCACCTGACACATACACACACCACATGCATATTGTATACATAAGTAACGTACATTAAACATACTTGTTGTTTGCATGTATTAAAGGGTCACTTAGTCAGGACCACGTTTAGTCAAAATACAGTATTTTATTTGCAATGCAGTTTGTTACATTTGACGGTATGGCTCTGTTCTGGGAGCTGATCTGTCAGCAGGTTGAGAACAGATTATGAATGATCTTGGCTAAGATTGACTATGTGGCCTGCCTGAACTAATGCTTCCGCTCAATATATCAATTTAGTTATTAACATAGGGACACTTTTTATTTACGAAGAAAAAGCAATGTCATGGCCATTAACCTGTCATCTGTTTTACAGTATGTGACAAAATCACAGGCTACCCTATATCTAACCAAACAATAAAGCAATGCTTCTAAAACACAGTCAAACCATAAAACGATAGACAGGCAGCAAAGTTAACAGGGATGAACAATTATTAACTAACTTGACTGATATCCAGACACATATTGTAATAATGCTGCTGTATATTAACAAAGGCAACAATATTATAAACCTTTCATGTTGTGTGTTAGGGATATGTTATTAGTACTGGATGTTAAGACGTGTTTTATGAATAAAGGTTCACCCTTTACTGAAAAACAAGAAAAGTATCCTGGATTAACTGGCATAAAGTAACCTTACCTTATGCCAGAGATGTTTTTTCACTAGCTGTCCAAGTATGAATTACTGCAAGTCAAACTATTAGTTACCATTTTTGTGCTCTGAATCTGTGTGTGTGTGTGTGTTAGGCGTTAAAAGTTAACAAAGCACTGGCAATAGCTGGAATAGATGAGTACACACCCTGAACGCTATCATGACATGCACATGAAGCAGGAGAGAGAGAGTCTAAAGCCAGCTTCCTTATTATGGTGGAAATATAAACAACAACAACAGTAAAAGTGTGACTTACACCCCACTCAAGACGTTGACAGACTGGGTCTTGACACCAAATCCTGTGTCGCCCATGCTAACAACATGCCCCAGCAAGTCTACGTCCACACCGCGCTCACCAAAGTCCCGCTCACTATGCAGCTTTATGTGGGGGGACAGGAAATCCTGGAGAAGAGTATAATAGAATATAAATCCATGAAATAGTTCGTACAGTACTTTATGCTATTTTTTTAATATCCGCATTCCAACGTATAATACTGCAATTAGATGCATTTCTGCGGTGACAGGTCGAAACCTATTATTTGTTTGTTGTTTTTATTATAGATAGTATTTCAGCAAGGAAGGAGATAGCATATGGGAGTCTTCTACACCGCTTTTCAAACTGTGGGTCACTGAGTGGGTCGTGAAAATTACTTTATTATCGTGTTTTATATGTACACTACACAGACAGTATGTATAGTCTTGGCCACGTAGAAATTAGTTAATGTTGCACAGGCATTAATATTCTGAGCAGAGCTGTCGATGTTGAGTCTTATATTATAAAGGAATAACATCAATATAATATAAACATAGTACAATTGAAACACGTATTCAAACGCACAAGAAGATCTTGTCAACTTACGGTGAGCAGGGGCCGTAGTGAAAGGAGACCGTCCCCATTTCCTCCCCAGTCACTGTGGTCAGGATACTCCCCTTCTTCTAGAATGTACTGCTGACCCTCAAAGTCTGCCTCCTCATAGCCCACCCAGCTACAACGACAATCAATGCACACCTTATACATACAGTATCTGTAGTGCTGAACAATGACATACACATTGTAACATTCAATCACAATTTATCCAAGGTACATTTGCATTCTCACTGCGATTAGAAAATACAATGAATCACAGTCATGTGATGTTATGTAATGTCTCACAACTTTCTAATGACTTGCCCAGGCATGCAGTCGCGCGCCTCCAATGTTTCCTGTCCCTGCGGACATGTGCGTGTGACAGACTGAAGCACACTACAGACGACAATGGATGTCCTACTAAGCTCACAAATGAGTGTTCTAGGCGTATACAAAATATTTCTTAACTGTGATTCTCTAAGTTACACCAATTATGTTCACGGAGAAACAATGTGTGCACGTAAAAATCGTATTCATAAATATTGCTAATTCCAAAGCAAGGTTTTTTTATAGAGAAAAAGCCAATGCGTCTGTGTGAAGTATGCTAAGAACAGCCTAAGCGCTTACCCGCTTTGTGCGAGGTCACACATTTGGTAATACAGTATGCCTTAAACAATGTAATCCCCCAAGTTAGATATAGTATTACTTTAACTACTGATGAGCTAGTTGTATTTTTAGAAACATGTGTATCTTGGGGCATGGGGTTTGGTGTCTGTTAAAGTAGCATGCAGGTGAGATAATCAACCGCACCGCAACTCACAATCCCCTAGTCTAGGTGACCAGTGGTATTGTTAATCACCCTGATTAGACACTCACAGGCCTGCTAGGATCTTGACAGACCCCACGGTAGGCAACGTCTTCCTCTTCTCAGCAATTCCCTCTGTCTGCTCTGCAATCAAGCTGTACATCTCACTGTCCACTTCTAGGCACTCCCCTTCAAAGTTGGGCTTCTCAAACACCAGGGCCTGAATGAGAGAAGAAGCGAGGACATACAACGCTATGTGAGGGACAGGTGCATGTTTGTTAGTGTGTGTGTGTGTGTGTGGCTGAATTGTACATTCTGGCCCATGACCTACCCTGAGGCGTTCAATACCTGAGATTCCAGGGCTGAGAGCCAAATATGGCGCAAGTGAACATACCTCAAGCTTATCTGTTAGAAGGGCTCACTGCTATGCTAGCTATGAAATGCTAATGGAAGCTTCTAACAGAATATGTAAAGGATATCCGGCGCCTGGTTCATTAATCACAACAACAGCTCTGCGCATTGCGTGTTAATAATAGCAAATAATTGAATAACTTGTGAACCAAACATTATAAGAACCGCTCTATCACAAACTGCACACAAACTATTGTATCCTTTTGTCACTTATGAAACTATCTTTATCAAGCATTCCTTCGCATTAAATTTAGCCTGTGGATGCTTGATGCTACTCATACCAAACATGCAGAGGCAGTGTTGGCATGTAGCAGTTTGGCTGCCAGGGCCTGCGTAGGTCCCTCACCAGCCAATACACCGGGGCTGCAACGTGTTTCAAACGTCAAGACATTCACACGACAGTGAATCATACTAGCTACAGTATGCCTACAGGGTGTAGCAGTGGGAGTGGTGCTTGCACCATGCCTGTCTGCTCACATTATTAATGAACTATTGTTACATGTGGGCCTATGCTGCCAGTCCCTTGAGAAAAAGTAAAGTGACTAAGAGATATTTAAATAAAGTTGATTAAACTAAATGACACCAGACATCTCTTATGGACTGAGGGGCTGTGTCATGCCACATGAGACAGTGGTGTGTGGTTGAACACACTGCTATATAGAGCAGGCATTATTGAACTGTTGCGTTTGAGTATGAGCTAAGTTAGGACATGAGTTAAATGTTATTGTGTTCAAATGTTTTGCTGGTGCCTGGCTCAGCACCAGCAGCGATGAAAAGGATAAAACCATGCCCCTGTAACACTATATTACAGCAACCTCATCTCATGAATGTAAGATGCAGGAATTTGTATTTTACTAAAGTTTTTTATTATGAATCCATGTTTTGCTCAAGACGTACCTTAACTTCATTTGGATGTTCCACTTTTATTGGACCCTGTTTAATGGAAAGAGGTTTTAGAATTCCACTTAGACGTATTCAACATCCTCTCTAAGAAGCACATCTATAATGTACACATATATAATCAGGGGATATTTACCAGTCCAAGAGCTCTAAGAGAACCAATGAAGGGCTGTGAAAATCCCCAGGAATCTGGACAGGGATACTCCCCTGCTTCCAATACCGCTAGTAAACCCAAGAAACCAGGGTCACTGTACACCAGCCAGCTAAAGACAGAGAGATGCAGATCATATGGAAAATAAGAAGATTATACAGTATCATCATCCACAATGGCATGTTAACAGTATAGTGCTACAGTTACATACCGTATGGCCACAGTAAGAGAGATGTCATTTTGATTGAATTATTCCTTAAACTGGAATCCGTTACGCCCTCAACTTTTAACTTCAGTATTAAGTCTTCCTGCAGACGTTCAGTGGGAATTAACCCTTGTTTACTGGTGACGCTAGACTATAAACTCACAGTTAAATGAATATACCTTTGGCATCCATTGCTTTAGTACTTCTAATGTGTCTGCCAAGCTGATTGCTGCTCTTACTGGTAGTATGTATGTTTTTGGCCAAACCTCTGTGTGGTGACTTAACACTGAGGTTAGATTGAAGTTCAATTCTATTTTAACAGTACCTTGCTTTCCATAGCAATTCAAGGTGCTAATTAATTTCACTTTACACCATGAACCTTAAAGCCATAAACAGTGAAAGACAGCAGTAGTTCACATATTGTGGCTCTCATACAGCCAGCATTCCTCTGTGGTAAAAACAGATGTAAAAAAATACTGTTTGTATACTGCTGGTGTCTTTTGAAATACACATAGAATATTCAAGTGGTTTATTTGAATTGAATTTCGCATACTAGTGTAATCAAATTAATTTAAAGTCATTCATCCTAGCGTGACTAATTCAATGTATTTACCATGAACCAAAAGGCCATTCTTATTAAATGCCTTTTCCTTGATTTTTAACACGTGGCATATGTGAGCATGTTATGTTAGGGCAGAACCTACAGTCCCGAGTGGACCCTGATGGAGCCAGTGCTCTGTGGGATTGCATAGGTGCCAATCTCTAGGATGTCCTCACAGTAAGACGACATCCTTCCTAATCCATTCAGCTCAGTAAACAGGTCGATACGTGGCACGCTGTAGTCCTAGCACAGATGACAAACACAGAGGAGCATTATGGCCTGAAATATTATTAGGTTAATTAGGGTGACTATTTGAAACGAGAACAATTTGAAATCACACATTTAAACAGCCAATTCAACTATGTTGCCAGTTAACTTACTCTAACTGCCAAACGAATCGATCCTATAATCAATGGTGCTGTTGGAATTGCTTGATCCATCTGGTCCAATGTAGTGGGAGTTCCTTCTTCTGCCCACATATTTACTATCTGCTCATTAGAGCCCTCCTCCAGAGGAATGGTACGGCCTTGGAAGCCAGGCTTTTCATACAGGACCCAGCTTTTGAAAAGATAGCAAATATATTCACGTCAATACTTTTTATTTATTTGTTAAAACATATGTATAGCCAAGTACAGCTATCACATAAGCTAATGGGGTAGTCTAGGACAGCAAATCACTGAGGGCCTTTCACAAGAAAAAAAAGGCTGGACATTTTGATGATTTTGCTTTCATATACAGGTACTGACATTTGTCTATTAATGAATGCTAATGAACGTTTAATTCTATGATGTCATATGAAATGATAAAGTAGGCAGACAATCAAACCCCATACACCACGTACCATCCTCTGGTGACTGTGACTGAGATGACAGGGGACAGCTTCATCGTGGTTGCATCCTCCACATCATGGTGGACTTCATAGGATTCCCCTTCCAAATGAGCGTTTTCATAAATGACAAGCTGTACCAGGAAGAAGACATTTTTTTATAACACAGTTTCATTAGATTTTAAAAGGGTTCAAATTGAATTAAAACAGTTTTTAGATTAAATTATATACAAACCCTACCTTTCCAGGCCTTTTGTGATACCCTCTGACCTCATGTATCTAGATGGAAGATGGGAACATTTCAATGATCTTGAATTTGTATGACAAGCTAAGCAAGTGTTTATCATCTTGCGAAAATGACTTCACACAAACGTCTTGCTCCAGCACTAAGAATAATCGTATTTGCATTGTGAAAATGAAAAAATATTTGCATAGGCGTCCTATATTTGCATGGCGATGCATCTTAATATAACTTGTGATACTGAAAAGATTAGCTCATTTGGGGAAGGTTTTCTCTATAAAACGAATCAGACACTATGCTCTTTCTGCTTGTCCACACTTGCTTGCATTCATGACTTTGTTTCAAACACATACAAATATGTTTCAACAAGACATGGTAATACAGGGATATAAAGTATACTGCACGGCCATGGAGGCAACTGTCCTTGTTCGCACATTATTCCCCTGTTGCAAAACCAAACATAACTGCTGCTAGGAACAAACCATTATTTTGTCAACAGTGAACAAGGTGGTCACTTCATTGCCGAAAGGCCCCAACTGAGACTGTATGACTCAAAGAGGGTAGTTGTTTTATACTAGCTTAGTGATCTTAGACAAATGCAATTAAATACAGTACATCACTATTAAATGGCTTATCAAATATAATGAAATATTACAAGTATTTTCATAAAATAAAATAAATAAAAATCTCACCTTAGTTTTAGAAAGGGGACGTTCCTTTAGAGAGGTCTGTTGGGTGTAGCTGCTGGAGGAGGGAGACACACCTGCAGGGCCATTCAGGCCCACTACAAGCCCAGCAGAAAGAGCCAGGTCCATATTTCCCTGAGGAATCCCCTTATTCACAAGCTGTGTGGCAGCCTCTGAGGCTTCTGGTGCTCCTTTGTCTTTCTTGAGGAATTTCTCTATGTGTTCTGGGAACTTTATCCCAGAGAATGAGGGAAGTGGGGGAGGTGGAGGGGAGGGGCTGACAGTTGAGTCACTGTTTGCAGTTACACCGGCAGCTGCAAGCGGGTCCTGCTCCATGCCTTTCACACTCGCTTTATTTGTCACTGTGCCAGCGATGGATGCATGAACAATTCCCTGCATCCCTGGGGAAGGGAGATCCTGTTGACCGTCTGAATGTGTTGTGCTTTGTGTGGATACGGTTGCTTCCTCTTTGGCTTTCCTGGAGGGTCTGGGAGAGTTTGCCAGGCTCGACAGAATGGACATTCTGCCCAATCGCGAAGTTAACTTCACAGGCTCTTCTACGTCTATGTGTACCCCTGCTTCCACATTGTCCTCCTCGTTGATTGTGTCACACTCTTCTAATTCATCCAAGGGTTTCACTCTCTCTCTAGACTGCCCATGAATGGCTTTATAAATTAAATTGTCTTCTGTTTCTGCACGCTTTGCCAAATTCTTCCCTTCCCTCTCATTGGCGTTTTGCTTGAGCATCATGGCAGGTGAAGGATCCTTTAAACCTTTTTCATGTTTCCGTAAGCCAAACTTGAACTCTCCTGGGTCAAGTGCTTTCTCAAAATGGTCCTCCTTGATGGCAGGCAAGATAAATGGTGGAGATGGAATTTTCTTTTGACTATGTTTCTTTGGAGGAAATGAGAAGGGAGCGCTGCCCTGTTTGATGTTCCTCAGGAATTCATCAAGATCATCTGACTCCACAGATTCATCCTCACTCGCTGTGGCATCAAACCGTCTTTTATTGTATTTTTTGGGGGGGTGTTTTGAGCCATTCTCCACATCTAACCAGCTAGATAGAGACTCCTGCTGTTGGGCTTGAGGTGGAGGTCGATGTTTTGGCCTAGCAGAAATGCACAAACCTGACATTGGCTCGGGGGCTGCAAGTTTAAGATCCAAGTTCTGATTGTTTGTGTGTGGTTCCTCATTTAAGCTTCTCCATCCCTGGACTTCTTTGTAATCTTCATCTATCTTCTGTACTTTCATATGTTCTTGTTTTTTACCTTTATCTTTCACCCTGTCTTTAATGAAAATTGGACTTGGTACCTGTTTGAGGTCTATTTTTGATGACTTTATCTGTTTATCTTCTCTACTTGTGACTGTCCCTACATTGTCTACACTTTCTCTACTGGGAAATGCAGGTTCTGGTTTCACATCCTTCACACTGTTTTGATGAATTGATACTTCTGCCATGCTTTTGTGTTTCTCTTGTTTTGTAACATTCTGACATTGAAACATAATATCTAAAATAGATTCAGGATCCTCCTTGTTAATATCAGAATTGGTTGTTTCTATTGCAGTCTCATTCAGCAAAACATGTTTTGATGACTGGTTAGTTTCATGCGTTTTGTTGGCACATTCATCTGTGTTAAAAGATTGAAGGTATTGTTCGGAGTCCATCTTTGATATTACATTGAGAAGTGTACCCTTGGTTGAAACAAATGTGAGTTCTTTTTGTTTTGTATCTTTGTTCTTTATGTTCTCATTGTCTGTGAAAACAGGCTTTGGTTCTGTTTTAATGTTGATTTTTTGGAGGTTTATCTGATGATCATTTTCCTTTTTGTCTGTTACCACATCACTTGTGACTGTGTTTTCTGTAACGTGAGCTGATTCTTCTCTTTGATCTTTCTCAAATGGTTCTCCCTTTTTTGGACCTTTCTCTGTCTGTGGTATTCTATTCTCAGACTGACTATAAATTTTGGTAAAGCTGGATTTCAGGTCTTGTTTAGCATTACATTTAGAATCGATATTTTCCAGGTGTGTTTCATTTGTATATATGTCGTTTTCAGGATCAGGGTTTGTGGCTTGTATCTCGTCTGTTAAATCTGTCTGTGTAATTGGACTCTCCTTTGGAATGATATTGGCTTGTTGAACCTTTATATCAGTCACCTCTTTATCCTTTGTGAAAACAGACATTGTTTCTTCGTTAATGTTAATCGTTGGTGTATTTATATGTTGTAATGTGTCCTTGGAAGCAACATTTAAAAACCCTGTATTTATTTGTTTTGTATAATTTCCAGTGACTGTGTTTTCAGTGACAAGTCTTGTATTTTCCTTCTGTTTAGTCTGTTTACTTTTCTCCTCAGTCTTTAGAGATTTGACTTCTGCGGATGTATCTGTGAGTTTCTCTAGTTTGTCTTTCTGATCTGAACAAATCAAAAATGTTTTAAGGCCCTGTTTGGTCACTTCAGAATCCTCTACTTGCATTGCTGTTTTATGCAAAAACCCTTTTGTTGAGGACTCCTCAAGTATTATATTGGAAGATCCATCCTTAATAGCATCAGTACTGACAGATATAATTCCAATTACATTGTATTTTTCGTCTTGGTTCGTGTTGTCCTTCACCTCGTCATTATTTATTAAAAAAAATTTAGTGTCATGTTTGCAATCTATTGTTGGTAACTTCATCTGATCTAACATTGTGAATTTATCTTCACTATTTGCATCATCTTTTTCAAAGATTTTTGATTCCTGTTTTGTATCCACCATTTTGACAGTGCTTTCGATCTTTAAAGATTTTACTTCTGTTGATGCATCTGTGAGCTTCTCTGGTTTTGTTATGTCCTTCTGATCTGTACAAATCAAATCTGATTTAAGTCCCTGTTTGGTAACTTCAAAATCATCTATTTGGTTTGCTGTCTCATCTAGAACCTCTTTCGGTGAGGACTTTTTGGGTATTTCTATGGAAAATCCAACCTTAATAGCATCCGTACTGTCAGACTTAATTTCTTCTATTGAGTCCATTTGTAAAATGGAGCTTGCCGTTGAAATTACATCATATTTTTCATCTTGGTTTGCATTTCCCTTCACTTTATCATTACTTATTAAAATGTCATTAGTTTCCTGTTTGCAATCTTTTGTTGGTATCTTCTGATCTTGCATTGTGAGTTTACCTTCACCTTTTGCATCATCTTTTGCAAAGATTTCGGATTCCTGTTTTGTATCCAGCAGAATGACAGTGTTGTCCATTTTCAAATATTTTACATCTGTTGACGCATCTGTATGTTTTTCTGGTTTTGTAATATCCTTCTGGTCTGTACACATCAAATCTGATTTGAGGCTCTGTTTGGTTACTTTAGAATCCTCTATGTGCATTGCTGTTTCATCCAGAAACCATTTTGTTGAAGACTTTTTGGGTATTTCTTTGGAATAGCTACCCTTAATATCATCCGTACTGGCAGACTTATTTTCTTCTATTGAGTCCATTTGTAAAACCGATCTTGCCGTTGAAATTACATCGTATTTTTCATCTTGGTTTTTGTTTCCCTTCATTTCATCATTACTTATTAATATGTGTTTCATTTCCTGTTTGCCATATTTTGTTGGTAGCTTCATCTTCTGATCTTCTTGCATTGTGAGTTTATCTTCAGTATTTTCATCATCTTTTGCAAACATTTTGGATTCCTGTTCTGTATCCACCAAAATGACACTTTTGTCCATCTTCAAATCATTAACTCCTGTTAATGCATCTGGGAGATTCTCTGGTTTTGTAATGTCCTTCTGATCTGTACACATCAAATCTGATTTGAGGCTCTGTTTGGTAACTTTAGAATCCTCTATTTGCATTGTTGTTTCATCTAGAACCGCTTTTGTTGAGGATTTTTTGGGTAATTCTTTGGTAGATCCACTCTTAATAGCATGCGTACTGGCAGACGTAATATCTTCCATTGAGTCTATTTGTAAAATTGAGCTTACTGTTGAAATGACATCGTTTTTTTCATCTTGGTTTGTGTTTCCCTTCACTTCGTCATTCCT
>JAODVN010205998.1:0-12210 GCA_025434125.1 Chologaster cornuta
TGTAAGCAAATGAATTAGTCAACATTGCTTGCACATACAGTACTACTTTGTACAACAGTACACGTCAGGATAATTCTGGTTCTAGTGCTTACCCTTAGCTGGTAGGACCTGAGCTCATAGATGTTGGGACCATCCCTAGGCACAGGCTCATTCCAAAAGCTAAACTCCAAGAGCAGCTGGTTCCTACGAGACAATAGCATCTTTCCCCGCTCGTTTCTGTACTCCAAAAACTCCTGTCGGTTGACAGAAGTCCACAAGAAAGCCATTACCGTTTGCTGTTAGGAAACTACGCAACAACAGCACAGACCCAGAAACAAATGTCCGCAATGCATTTACCTTGTTCTGCTTAAGTTTGCTCATTACTTCAGTGAGAGCTGGGTAGCCACCTCTATACCGCCACAGATGAACTGAACCAAACATACATTAGAGATGTAATGTTGCACAATAGTTACAAAGCATGAGAAGCTGCTTCAGTCTGTCACGTCGGCTAATGGTCAAATTACATCAATTCAAACCTATCACATTTCTGGTTCTCTTTCCAATGGGGCCCAATATGGCGATGTCAGTGACAAGTAAAGAAATATACATTAGGGAATACAATAAAATGCATTATTTTATAGATTTTGTGGTTTACTGCAGTATCTAAATAACGCTGATTTTAAAATATGTTCCATAATCTGTTAGGTAGGAAGCAGTATTTGTGCCAAGCAGATAAAACACAGTATTTCAATTCCACATACTCACTAGTGTGCCCAGTCAGTTTGGATGACTACTTAGGTCCTGGCATTCACATGCAAACACAGTACATCTATGAATATGCAGCAAAAGCTTTTTTCAACCCTTTAACTAGTCTATTTGCAGTACAGACTATTAAGATAGTCTGCTGCTGGAGCGGGGGTGTTAGTCCTACCAGCCTGGTCTTGCTCTCCATACCAGGTATTCCAAGTTCCCACCAGCTCACAGGGGTAGTACTTATCAGCATGGATAGTCGGCAATACCTCGTCACTGTGACGAATGTAACAAAACACATGTTTAAGTCAACATTACATACAGAAGAAGACAGTTATACAGACCAGTTATTAAGACAGTTACTAGTGGATATGTACTTTCCACTAAGTGTAGCCTATATTTGGCCCTATGTGTGTTTAGGTATTTAGTGGGGTTAACATATAATTTCCTATGCTCTTTGTTATTGTGGCCTTTGCTGGGATTGTTGGACCATTCTATTGGGAAGTAGCAGTAGAATAGAATAGAAAAAGAGCACTGCTGACCTGGAGTCAGGCTTACATTCACATATTTAAGTAAATCTTTCTTAGAAAACTATTAGTATAGGCTCTTTGTATGCACTAACATATATCTACTATTAGCACCATGGCATTTAAGACTATTTGGATATAACACTGTTTATTTGTACTTTCTTAACCCTGTGTTCTAGTCTCTAAATTAGACATATAGTAAATGTTAACTCTTTTGTGAATGCTAAATACAGTAGAGAACCCCCTTCATTGTAGGTATCAGAAAAAACATTCTTTGTAGGACTGGAGCCATACCAGCATGTCAGTCACCCCACAGGAATAGACCTAGCAGGGTATATATACTGACATGCTACTAAACAGCTCCTTGTCAAATCCAGCTACAACAACTACTGGTATTCTTTAGGCTGCTGAATCGAAACAAAGTTAAATAGTACAATAAAAAGCATACCAGAGTTTATTATATGCATCCAGGTACTCAGGCTTGACATTATGAACTGCAAGGAAAGCAGAGTTTGGAGTCATCTTCCTTCATGATAATCATGAGTACCAATGTTGTGGTCAGGACTTACATTGAATTTTGTACAAGTTGTTTTCCTCATTTTTGGTCAACAAATTAGAATGTGCATCTTTCCTCGGATCAACTTTTCTCACAAACAGTGACTTAAACCAGCTGTCCTCTTGGTTTCTACTGCCAGAAGTTACCATACCCCTGAAAAATTAAGATATCACATCGGTACATGATGATAGGTTTACTGAACTGTGTACATTCAAATAGAGTAGCCTAATAAATTCTTATTCATTTAAACCACCACAGAGGCTGAATATTTCATAATGTAATTTCAATTATACCTCTGATCTCTGGCAATTTATGTACATTTTATAAAACAGCTCATGTGTTTTATAACATGCTGCATAAACTTCAATACAACATTATATTATATGACCTTGATCTTATTTTTGGTCATGCAGAGAGCAATAGTGTCTTTTTTTATCAGTGTAGACATAGGCTATGATGCAAAATAATTCCGTTCCACTGTCAGCATTGAGTATGGCATAGTTCCCTATTATGAACTAGAATTAACAGTTAGGTGGTGGCTGTAGGCTAACGTGTGCGTGTTCATTATAGCCATTGATGCTAATGTATTTACAAACACGTGAAAATATGACATCGCGAACTACCGACAAATGGCATGCAAAGTAAAAATAACCCAACCTGTTCAGAATGACAAGGTGACTTGCGGAATGGGCCTTGTTTTTAGCCAGATCAATGCCGTTGCATATTCTCTGAAGGAATCGAGTCGCCATCTTCAAATTATTCTGCAAATACACCAGAGCGCTCTATCTAATCTGACCAGCAGGTGGCATCATAACACCAGACTGTGATGGTAAAATTACGCGTCATGTGTGAGGGAAAGTATGTAAAACGTCTGAATAACATAATATTATGACATCGTAGAGCATTTGAACTTGGAACTGGACTATATTATAATTTAGATAGAAAGTGTGTGAAGTGAGTGCTTTTGTGATGTAGTGAAAATCCAATGACAGTACCTTTTTTTAAAGCTAATTCTTGTATTAGTATAAAATATTAAATCCCAAACCTTGTGTCACATACACAGTAGCCTATAACTGTACTTCTGGCTAATTAGTATTTTCTTGGGATTCACATCTGATTAACTTTACAAGTCCAGTTATACAACATGTGAAGCTTGAAGCCATAAGAAAGACACCCCTTGCATGAAATTAGGATACCCTGATTATTGTCAAACAGCTTCCAATGCAATCATTCAGCTTTTTCACCACAACTTTCCAGGCAAACTCTTTTTTTATCTTTTTTAATAATGCTTAATACTCTATTTCATCAGTTGATTTGCCATAGCAGTTTAGGTCAAGCTAATTGCCAATACAAGCATTGCAATTGCACTTTTTGGAATCTCCCTGGGTACAAGCTAATTCATTCTGAGTGGATTGGACAAACTACACCGTTGGTGGTGTTTACAGAAATGCACCTTTCCTGTGCAGATTCATTTGAGGCTTTTGCATCTAACCAAGATACCAAGTCCTTTCATATTAACAAAATAATACATCTCTGGACAGCTGGGTAGAAAGTAAAAAAGTGTAAATAATAACAGTACGTAAGGCATGTAGACATCTGTATAAACATATGTACAACATTTTTTTTAAAGAAATAACAATAACAATGGTACAATAAGGCATTTAGGACTGTAGGTGTCTACTGCTGTTTACATGCCTTAGTGCAGCTCTGAAAGTTTAAAGCTATGCATTCAAAACAGATCTTTGAGTACAATGGAGTTCCTTAGACCAAGGCTCTGAGCGCAACAGCTGTGAAAACAGCTGATATTACTCCTTCACTAAAGCATAGGAAAGCCTCAAATGCCATCTATCAATTTTAGAAGTGTAAAAACATGAAAGTATCTTGGCGCCACATGGTCAAATCCTCCAACCCAGTCACCTCATGTCCATGGAGGGCCGGTCCCACAGCAAATTAGATATCTCAAACCATTCAACTACGATCCTATTTGGCTGTTTATCCAGTTCCCTGTCCTAGTTTTTTGGTTTTGTTTGGGGTTATCTTTGGCTCCCTTACAGCTTTACTCTCCAATACACAGTAATGAACAACTGCATATGCCGCACACAGAGTGTTTACAGGCATACAATTATGCGATTATGCCCAAAAAATGATATGGATTTGTACAAAATATGAATCACTACAGGCTTCAACTCACAAAGGTCAGAACATACCAGTAAGTACATTTCACAAACTACATACTGTATAAGCTACAAATATGCTAAAAGATTTGTTATAGAAACCCTATAGTTTGACAGAATTTGGGCCTGGGCGAATGAATCCTGAGCACTACATATATCATTCTGTCAGGAATGTCTACCTTTTTTGTCTCAGGTGCCGAAGCACCACTCCTCAGACATCATGTCAGAGGTGTGATATAAAAATGTAGTGACCAACTTTGAAAGCCAACAATAAGAGTCTGTGAGGGCAGGGAAAGCTCTGACAGATCTGCCCCAACCTCGGTTGTTTGCCTGGAAGCAATTTAGACTTAAGATTGCACCTGAGGACACATATGTATGGAAAGTTACCCAAACACCTCAAGGGCAGAATGGCTGTGCCGATGATTTCTTTATTTAATGACACATTTTATGGTCTAGTTGTCTCTTGTCTTACGTTTCAACAGTTGGTAAAATAGAACATACTGATGTAATAGTAGACATTTTATTATAATAAATAAACATAAACCAACAAATGGTCTACAATACACTATATATTCTGTTTTTTGTCTTGTCAAATTAGCATAGATCTTAGTTTTACTAATACAATCAATGAAATGCATCTTCATACAGTGCCAAGTAGTTGTGCCATTTGTCCAGAAGTACTGCACATGTTGCATGACCATACCATTTTTAAACAGTAATCGTCAGCACCATCTCACTCAGCCCTACAACTGTTGTTACTTACTGCGGTTGGATTTCAATCTTTTTACTTGAAATGTACATGAATTCAGGTTGGAAATTGCAAAGATTGGGTACATTAATATTAACATTTGTATGCTTAGCAATGTTTTTCAATGAAACATTATTAATGCTGTATAAAAAAGTGAATTGTCATCTTAGTAGGCTTCACCTCTTCTGTCCATTAGCACTACGCCATATAAGAAACTCTGTGCTGAATATCTGATAGAGTATACCTAGATTGGCAGGACTCTCAGACTTTCAGAAAGTGATACTGTCAATTTCCAATGCTATTAGCATTGTCACTCTCAAGTATTATCTGTAGTTTCCGGTGCCAAGTTAGTGCACTGTTTTATTTACTAATATAAAATGTACCGTTTGTATTAAGCAATAACGTAACCTACTACTAATTAACCTGAAAATGTATGTATCATCTTAGAAGCATAGCCAAAATGTCCATTCCTCTGATCTCTGTGAATACATTAGTTGAATGTTTTCTTTGTCATTCTCTTTGCTCTCTGTTTTTGGTCATATCCTGATCATTATTGACTTCATTCATTTGCCCGGACAATATTGTAGGAATGAGCAGGCCCATGATGTATAATGCTCAAGCCTGGGGACTGATCGATGCAGTCATAATTTTTAAACTGAAAATAATTTGCTTACAATTATTTATTTGTTGACAAATGTACTAATTGTTAGTCACTTTGTATATATATAAATTATATTGATAAATGAGCCATTTTAATTTTACATTTTAAGTTTAACCTTGCAACCCTTTCGTTATCTGCTTGCTTCAAATACAAGAAGTAGGCCAGGGCAATTTAAATCCAGTCCTGGAGGGCCCTTGCCTTGCATGTTTCGATGTCTCCTTGCTGCAGCACACCTGATTCTAATAAATGGGTCATAGAAGCCTGATAACGACCCAGTCATTAGAATCAGGTGTGTTGGAGCGGGGAGACATCTGAAACATACAGGACTGGAAGATAATAGCCCTGAAGTAGGCGTTGTACAGAGGAGGACATCTCTCCCCACAGAAACTCCACACATATTTCCGATTTAAATCTGTGGCCAAATTAGGTACTGCAGCGAGTCCTAACTTTACCGTCCATACCGCTGTTGGCAGACCAAACCATGTTTTACATGACCCATGGCCCGAGGATAACAGACCCGGTCCCCCCCCATTATGGCGGACCTAAGAATGAGGTGGGGCACCCACTACCACGTCCTTAAGGAGCTGAGTTAGGGGATTGGAGGGGCGGAAAGGGGTGACCCCTGTTAACATTAGCATTAACATTTAAATGTTATGATGTCTGATCGTACAAAGTGTACTGATGAAAACCTACCAGGTCCTGGGATAACGGATATGACCAATGTTTCAGCCCATAGAATGCTGTTTTTTATAAAAACGGGAATTTAGTCAATTTTAACACCAGCATTGATGTGTCCAATCACAGATAAATCCTATTAGTTCACAGCTGAAAAAAACAAAAAACACAGTCTATAGTCTACAGTATATAGCCAGACATTTATGGAGACATATATTTCCCAAAGCCTATGAACTGTATTATCTATTCTTTGAATTTAATTTGATTGGTTGGGTTATTTAAAAATAGTGTAATAGCCATGTATATAATAGACAGGATTCAAATATTGGACAAAATGCTGACATCAATTTAGTAAAATACTACATTATATTAGATGTTGATGAATCATTTAATCAGCACTTAGTGTGACTCATTTTGTGCACCACCCAAACAATGTTAAAAAGATGTGTTAGCAAGGGAAACTGGCACAGACACACATAATGTTGCTAATGTATCACATGTAAAAATGTTTTCAGAGAATCTATTCATTTTAAGAGGTAACAACACATGGTTTTACTTTCAGAGGGGAAATCCTGTGAGGTTTCTTTTCCAATTGCTTTTATTGGATTGATCATATTCTCACGAGTTTCAGAGTTTATTATGCACATACACGCATCACCCAAACAATAGGGTCATCCACTGAGGTAATTAAATGTCTTCTTAAAATGGATGACTGTCAATATTTTGGAGAGGCAATGTGCTGCCTCCACATTAGAGCAATTTGCTATATAGCTTTACATGTTATAATGATACAAATTTTAATAAAAAGACAAGGAAAAGCTAAATAAAAGTCAAGCATCTTTTTTATAATTTTATTTACATAAGACATGTATTATGGTTCAGTTTTTCCTGTTGAGATATGTAACTGAGATATGTAAACAGGTGCAGTATATATGTGTAGACATACTCTGATTACATTTTCTGGAGCTGTTTTAGCGCACAAGTAATTGTTTAACACAGAATACAGAAGAATGGGTTTTGTCGACATGTACAATAGCTCATCTCCTATGCAAAGTCTTCTAAGGCCTTGAGAACATAGTCTGGAGATAATGAGACATGCCTTAATAACAGAATTAGCCTGATAAATATGGCCTTTTCTGTTTTGTTCCATGTGAACTATGGCGTAAAGCTTTCATATCACCATATACTGTAGCATGTTAATTTATATGTTTTATGATTGTTTAAAGTATTTTATATTCTCCATTTAAAAAAATAATTTCTGATAAGTTTCTGTTCAATCAACTGTTTGATGTTAGTTTACATGTGCATACATGTCTATAAATAAGAATACTTTTTACCCAGGTTTATGCATCATTGCGTTTGTTATTCTAACTGATAATGAATATTAAACTACCAACAAAAACATATTTGAGTGTGTCAAATGTTTCTAAAACCCTTCATGGATATTTCCATATAATATTTAAAATTGTTGAACTAAATTGCATCTATGAGTTCTGTTATGTTGAAGCCAAAACAGTTTTTACACAATGTTGGAGTCCAGATCATTTTCATGTTGTTTATTATTCACCTGACAAGAGTAGTCCAACATGTCTATGTCAATATACTTCAGACAGCAGAAGGGGATTCTAAACAATTCTGATATCACATTCCAAATCATCACAATAACTGCTGTAGTGTAGTGTTCATGTATTCCTGTGGGTACGTAATCACATTTAGACCACGTCTTTGTGTATGCAATCATCAGAACAATGCAGCAACTGGCTTTGTCATCACATAACATTCTTTGGAAATACTGTTGCTGGATGATATTTGACTACGTATTGGGCATCAGTCTCTGCCAACCCAACTTTGATGTCTTCAATGCAATTTGAACATCGGAGAGCCAAAGCATTCAAACAAAAGTAATGACTTGGTGCACTTTTTGCCAATAGGACCTTGAAATTAAAGAAGCTTGATTTAGTCTCATGAATTATGTTACCCATATGTGAATCATTTTGTTTTGCAGTGACATAGTCTTCATCTGGAAACACTGTTTGACATGTACATGTTATTCTTTTTACATTATAAACAGGAATATTTTCCGTGTGTAGTATGGATGTATGCAGATTGGACCTTGTGGGTAAATGAGAGGTCACCAACAATAAATCAAACATTGACATTACTATTAACTTGTGTATTCATCTCAATATACTGTAGTGATGTTCATCTACCACATACAATCACTATACAATTGATGTATTTGATAGATATTGACTTCATGTGATTCGTAATCAGAGCCATTTCTGTAAGGAGTATGAGGATAGTTAGAATATGTAGGTACCTTTATTCCTCTCTGTTTAGAATATTCTGCCAAAAGGAGACTGCAATTGAATTACACCAAGTTATAATCATTATACAAATTCTGCTCTGACAGATGTATGTATGGGAAAGGAGACACTACGTTTGCATGCTAGAGGAGAATGTAAATAATGTAGTCTCAGTCAGATACGGTATAGCCTTATGTTTTTGCTGGATTCTTCCGGTCACTGAGGAACATGTGTGGAATTATTTAGTCATACTAACAGAGAATGCTGAACTGATGGTAAACTGGGCACAACTTGTGTAATTGAAATGTACACTCATCATTTATCATAGCCTAGAATCCCATAGGTCTCCACTACACCATTACAGCTGAACCAACAACCAGACTACAGGCAGGGTTAGAGGAATTTCATGTGCAGGAGAGGTTGCTGTGTCTTCATGTTAGAAACAAAAAGGGTTCTTTCTCTAATAGCCTCTTTAAGATAATGTTTTATTAGAATGTATCATTATTATTACTAAATAGCATAGTGAGTATAATGCAGAATGTCCTAAAGTATAATTAAATGAACTTTGCGGCAAACCACCAGAATTGAGATGTTTGTTTTTTCCAGTCGGCCAGGCCTGTACTTGGTTTGTACTCCAGGTTCTGGAGGCATTAGAGGTATTTCACGCTACATCCTCAAACCATAGTTCAGTACATTCTGTCATCCTGCTTTACCAACACCTGCTGGAATCTTGAGGTATATGTTGAGCTAAGCTTACAGGCAAGGCATTCCGTAAAGTTTCAAATGCAACACAAGCAGGTCTTGTGAAGCTTCCATTAGAGGTTGTATGTTCAGAGACGAGAAACAGGTGTCTAGGAGTTTGGATAGCTACATTTCCACTTCCACATCTGAAGTCTCACGATTTGTTCAGTGTTGACAGAACGTTGACAGGTTTAGGGTCCAAGACGCATGGTCTCCATCCGTAAGGATGTAGGTAATAAGTTTGTAAAAGCAAAAAAAGTAAACAGTGGAGACTGTACACACCTTGACTCACAAGTGATTCTGTAATGTTGAAGGAAGTTATTACTGGCAACATTTTGGTCCAGCATCTCAAGGTCATCTGTAATAGAGAGTAACAATTCTGAGTTTTCTATTTAAACTGGGTGATGGAGGACAAGGCAGGAAACATAATGGTATATAGAAATGGTCCAGTTTTCTTTACTACTTCCATTACTTCCAATACTTTTGCCTGTAAGTTAACCGTTAGCTTTGTGTTAGCTTTGCTTGTGTGGGAACCTTTCATTTGTAGGCAAAGGCCATTATTGTAAAGCAAGGGACTTCACTTACTGTATGAAGTCTATCTGAGTGTTTCTGTGTATTTAAAGCAAAAATTGGACCAATGTTCCATCTGTCTTTTCAATTTTATTATATATTCACAGCATCCTGGAGTCAGTACCTCTGTCAATCATGTATTCTTTAACGGGGAAACATACTTTTAAGTTTACAGTCTCTGTGGGAATACTTTTGGACTTTATAGGGATTAATGGTCCTGCCACACTGAAGATGGACAGGCTATGCTTGTATGTGTGTGTGTGGTGGGGTTGGAGTGGTACTTCCCATTGTGAAAAGCCCATTATTGTTGTCTTTAAGCCTTAGTTTTTAATGCTTTAATAGTGTGACGCACTTTTGTGTTACATTGCTTTGTCTGAAGAGTGCTATAGAAATAAAGATTGATTGATTGATTGATTTATTGACTGATTGAGACTGATTTCAACTTTTCACTGTACTGCATTTATATTGCAATGGTCAGTGACACTTGTATGTGTCACTACATAAGGCGGGGGTCACCAGGCACAGAGGAGGGGGTCACAAGATGGTTTTCAAAAGTAAAATAACAATTTAGTATGAGTAAAATGGCATATTTGCCATAATTGTTAGTAGTATTACAGTTTATACATTACTTTAATGTATTAGCCTGCTAATACATGCTACTAGCCTGTAATAAAATACTATCTTAATATGGCTATTATTCTTCTGCCACCGCTGGGGTCGTGAGTCTTTGGCACTGTTTTGGCACTGTTTTGACGGTCATGAGCTGAAAAGTTTGAGAACCCTCGACATAAGGGATGTACTCTTGAATCTTCAGATGTTACACACCTTTACAATAATTAAGTGTTAATGTTAAATATTGGTATTAGTAGGTAAAAAAACACAACATCTATTGTATGTTTGAACATTTGTTTAGTGCATCTTTTTTATACACATAGCGGGACTGAGATTTCTAAAAAATATTTAAAATGAAATCAATAGTTTGCCTTTCTTATATTGTCTTGACTCTTGCACTTATGCTCATCTTTAGCCAATGATGAAAAGTATTCTAGCATTACCGCATCGACCTGTTATCTGTTTGACAACACACGCACAGAGAGAATACAATAACAATATGAAACAGCCTATTTCAAATTATTACATTTGTGCCAAGATCTCGTCACATTTGAAATCAAAAGTCTAGTCGTTGCTAAGAAAGCATGACATTGGAAACAAATCACGTCTAGCCCATGACGGCCTCATGTTCTGAGTCAACAGGGATATGTCAGCACCATCTTACATTCTTGGCAGTTCATATTTGTCTCAAACCAACGTTGGCAAGTGGTGGCCATCATTCTCTCGTAACATATTCCTTAACAATTAAATAGTCCAAGTAACAGCGTTAAATCTGAAATAATTATTGTTATATATGAGGCCTTATAGCATATATGGAAGAAAATACTTAACTTGTTTCCTATGCTTTGTACATTGAACTTGGACTGCTGTCTTTGTCACAATGTTTTAATAAACGTTCATAATGAGAGCCGTTAAAGAGACCCCTTAATAAATGTGGCTCATTACCATGGCTTATTATTGGTCTCTGGAGCTGTAATGCAAATACTATGGTTTAACATTGCAAATGATACACAAAAAATTGGTCTTTACTGTGATTATGACCAATTCATTGATGTAACAGTGATGAGGTGCAGCTGGATAAATACTGTTCTTATGAATATTATGGGTTTCACAACCATTACCAAAGCATTTGTTCTGGCTTCTTGAAATATTCTCTTAAAACATGCAAACTAAATGGCACATTAGGGTACAGTAATCAGTAAAACATGGCTAAATAATGTTTGTTGGAATTACCAGCATTAGACCTTGTTGAAATAAAACCCCATATTAATAATCTAAATTACTCAAATAAATGTACTATATCCATTTTACTTTTAGCTTGATGCCATATATTTTAATGACCACACTATAGCCTACTGCAATGTACATTGTAATTATATTAATTGGTCATTATTTTAAGAAAAGATAAATGTTTATGAATATCTTAATAATTCTTGTGTAATGTATACAGAGTCATGCTATTGTAACAGATCTATCAATAAACACACTGAAGATGAATGGCATTTCACTACAGTTCTCAGAGTTGGTATTTCGGTCCAAGAATATGCTGAAAATATCCCTCATCCAAAATGGTTTCATGGGAAAAATATTGGAATATATTATGTATGCAGAAACAATTCTGTTATTGAAAACCATAATATTATCATCACATATAAATCATTATTCCAGCACTTGCTTGTCAGAAGGTGCACTAAACACTTCTCTATATGGTCATAAATCAACATTCTCAAACTTGGATTACATTGCATTTGTCATTTGGCCACAAAGTGTATTCTCACGATTTCTGTGGAAACGTTGTTGACATTGTTGACAAAAAATAAAGGTCTGGCATAGACCCCCAGAATTCTGCTTGTGCCTTATGTTGATAATTATATTGGCACATGTATTACATTGTTTAGTTCTTACTAATAC